>RCHF01001003.1:0-14367 GCA_003987895.1 Neonothopanus nambi
CTTGGCAAGATCAAGCGCTTGAATATCTTTCGTTATACTTCGCACAACCGCTTCAGATTCAGTTGCTTTCTCTCGAATGCGGGACATTTGACCTAGGAGTTCCTGGGTATAATATAATCAGCTTGTTAGTAAACCCTAAACCGACGAAAGAAAGGTTGAATGAGGGACTCAACGGAAATCATCTCCTGTATTAGTTGCATTCGATCTGGATCCTGGTTCCGTTTCAACTGTTCCCGTAGTCCCTCTATCTCTCGCTGCAGAGTTTTATGGTCCTCCTTCAACCGAGCTTGTACAGCTTCCGTATGAGCTAGCGAAGCCTCTGAAAGAAAGAAAGCGAAGCGTATGTCATACATCTGTCAGTATATTTTAACTGTTAACTGTATGTTTGATTCCACGTACCATTAGGAAAGATCCTATTAAGCGCATCAGCTATATCAATAGTTTGCGTAGATTCTTCGTATTCGTATTCAGTAGACTGGGTATCAAGAACGCGTTGAATAGCAAGGACGACTTCATGAGGAAGAGGCTCCTCGTCGTACATCGAATCGGACGGAAGAATTTAATACTGAGTAAAGTTGAGTCTCCACGTGGCTAGCAATTACATGTAAGTATGGGGCACCTTTTCAGGCACCGAGGGACCTACTTAGGACCTGGATGCCACTTTCTCTAATTCATGGATCCCTCGTCTGATACACGCACCCAAGTCATTCAAACATACGATAACCAACCCGTTTACATCTGTTCGAAATGTTCTGCCGTCATCGTTCGTATACCACCCAATATCATTGGAATTACTCGTTAACGTTTCAGCTTAACCGTGACTGGACTTGCTACAATGTATGTAGGCACTCCAAGACGAACTCATAAGTAAATCTTTCTCTGGGAGGGACGGTCGAGGGTTGTAAGTACACTTTCTAGAGTTCCTCACCCTGTTTCACTAAGTAAAGAGGTCTTGTATCGTATCGCACACAGCTTGATGCATTCCGCGGTTAATGTCAAGGTGTTTAGAACTCCTACCTCGTTCTCATCCACATGAATCTCACTTCAAGTTTACTTGACACTCGGCACAATGAAGCTGGGCGCAAAGGAAGATAGACCTTTACTGTGAGCCAAGTAACATCCACATACCGAATCCCGGATCCCGGATCTCCTAACACCCTCGCTCGCTCGCTCTAGCACGGGAGTACACACCGTTGCGGATGTCTTTTGTGTGGGTTGTAATGATAGAGTAGGGTGGTATTATCATAAGGCATCGGAGTATAGTCAGAAGTATAAAGAAGGTGCGTCGCTCAAAGTTATATAGATGATTACTTTACACTCATATCCCCCTAGGCAAGTATCTGTTAGAAAGGGAGAAATTGATCAAGGAGAATGCATGGAAGCTGGATAGCTGATCCTTGGATTTATCGCGACGTCGTAGCTGGAAACCTTGGCCTAACGCCGCCGCGGTTTATCGCAACAATGTTCGGGGGAGTGTAAGAATATTGCAGTTGTTCGATATACCTAGTGTACATAGTATCCATAACAAATCACGACGTCTTCATCGCATTATCATCATCCTTTTTACCCAACCCCTCGCTCTGCAATAACTGATCAATCTCATCTGGTCTATAAATCTTTGCTTTCGGGAGTTGTGTTTCAGGATCGAGAGTAAGAACAGCAAACTCAACTAAGTATAACCGCGAAAGACCACGCTTGAGCACTCGTATTCCACTATATAGAATTAAACCACGACTCACGTTTTTCACTTCCTAACGTTGTACTATCCATCGTCTTGCTCATCGTCTTGAGTACCAGACTAATCGCAGCCTTCACCTCGATATCATCTTTATACTCCTGCTTCAAAAGACTCTGCGCTGTACCGTTGTTCGCTCCGATACAGGTGGCTTTCCAGCCGGAGTAGTTACCAGAGGGATCAGAGTGGTACAACTGGAACTTGTAATGCGAGTCATAGCCAGCGTATAGAAGTGAAACACCGAATGGACGTAGACCTGGTATGCGTGTGTTATTCATTCATTCATTCATTCGTGTCGATAGCTAGGTGTGACGAACGACGCTCACCTCCATACTGCGTATACCCCTGCTTCATATCACATAGTCTCTGAGCCAAAAGCTCCACCGGTATATCCTCATTGTACTGCAAAAGATGCTGCTGAGCAGCCGACCGTGCAAAATTGATGAGAGAATTAGCGTCAGCTGTCAATCCCGCAACACCACCGATGACATTCCTAGCATACAACCCCATCCCATCAGCAATTACTCAAGCATTCAGGACATACACAAAGGCAGGCGCAACGCACGAATTCAAAAGGTAAATTTTCTCCCCACTCCCTCCGTACCCACCCTCCTTCGCACCCGACAGATCCAAAAGTTTCCCTGTGACTTTCTTCTCTGCGGCCAAGACGACGCCGTCTTTAGCTAGGACACCTAAAACTGTTCCTGCATGGGAAATAGCCTCCATGGCATATTCGACTAGAGTATGCGTTCAGTGAGCATTCAATTGTGTTTTAGGATGGAAGTTTTACTTTGATATAGTCGGCCTATATGCATAGTTATTAGCTATTTGGAGTTTCATAGTAGTGAATACGTACCTTCTGGCGAGAAGATGGTCGTGCGGCCTGATATAAACTACATTGTTAGATTCTTAGAGGGAATCTTATGAGATCTTACGCACTATCATATCTTCGAGACTGTAGAGATCCAAGTTAATAATGAAAGCATGTTAAGGATCAAGAGACAGACTGACCATCGTAGAGGTGGGTGTTGTGAATTGAGGACGCAGACGCGTTCACGATGCATACGCGTCGCTCTGTTCGGTAATTGCCGAACAATTCCTATCTCCAACTTGAACATTGCTTTTCTCCGTCTACTAATTCTACACAAATTACATTCTATGTTATACATTTCTTCAAACCCCCAACTCCTTCAATCCCTTATTGATCTTCTCTACTTGTTCTTCTGTCGTATCATTCAAGTCTACCACCAAAACACCATCTTCACCCTCCGGACTCTCAAGCGTACTCAATTGACTATCCAACATGTCCACCTTCATAAAATGACCCTTTCTCTTCTGCATGCGATCTAAAAGCACCTCCCTCGAACCCTTGATAAACACAAAATAAGTCGGCATAACGTCAGGATGGGACGGTTCCAAATGTTCCGGTAAAACATCCACATCCTCCTTCGTGACCTCCCTCCGTCTTCCACGCAAAATATCTCGATAATACTTCTTAAGCGCCGAACACCCAACAACCATCCCATGCATTGGCAACTTTTCCGATCCCTGCGCGACTTGCATCTCTACAGCTTTATGCTCTGCGGTCGTTCGGATTAACTCAAGCCACGGTTCTCTATCGGCATCGGTCAAAGGATGTCCCGCAGACATTTTCTCGATGTTGGACTTTGGATGAAGGTCGTCTCCATCGATGAAGGGCATTCCGAGTGATTTGGCTAGGGCAGAACCTAGTGTGGATTTGCCTGTGCCAGATACACCCTATCAGAGGGCTCAGTATGATCCTAGGATTGATTGAAGAGTACATACCATAACGATGATCAAAATAGGCTTTTTGTCGCTGTTCATATCCTCTAACACCGGTGTCTGCAGTTGCGGGATAAACAGCAGAGCCTTCACAGTTCACGTCACTTTTCAGTCGGATATCTCGGCCCGGTTATCCGAGCGTTGCGTCCGAGGTGAGTCCCAGGCTCTTCCGAGTTGACTGCAGCCTGCAGTTCATTCTATCACTATAGTATCCACTTATCGGCGATAGATAATATATGCTGCAACCTTTTTTACATTTCTATTTGTGTAATCCAAGGTACCGCACAACACAACAACTAGTACAACAACACAGCTGAAAGTATTGAGAGCAAAAAAAAAAAAGACACAACAGCGACGAGTCACCACCAGGGAAGAGACCCGATTATTCGTATCGTCAAGAGTAGACAACGAAGGTACAAAAGATATGCACATAGAAAAGATAAAGCATTAGCTGAAGGCAAGTATGATAGAGCATGATTATTGTATGTAACATTCAACTTTGCTGAGACAGATTAAGAGATGTGACGGAGGAGGAAGAAGGCTCTGCCGGGGACTGTTGTGAGCGAAACCAACGCATGCGTTCCCACCGGAGAAAAAAGGGTGGGAGGTGAAAGAGTGGGAGTTTGAACAGTGTTAAAAAGTATTGTCTAGTTGCGAAGCATGATGGAAAAACGAAGTGAAAAGAACGAACCCATGAAAAATGCGATAGTATCAAGACAATGATGGGATGGATATGGGATGAAGATTGAAAAGAAAATAATGATGAGAATAAATGATACAGAGCACCTTCCTTCCTTAAATTTTTGGGAAGACCATTTTAAACGTTAACTTTGCTATAATGTATTCTTTCCTTATAGATGCGGTGGTAGTGGTGGTGGAGGTGGCGACGAGGATGCAAGTGTCATATCTAACCCCGATGCAAAGTCGATAGTGTTGTATGCTGGGGGTGGACTATCAACGTCATATATTGAATGTCCACGCACATGACTAGAGGGCCCATGGTCATGGTCACTAGGGAACCATTGCGGGAGGTCATTATGCGAACGTTTCCGTATCCGCAAGGCAGTTTGCCATTCCGGATTAGACACAGAAACAGGTGTAGGAGGTAATGTCCGCTGAGGATACTGGTTCGTCCACTTCTCTCTCTCCCGGCCATTGAGAAGCCTAGTGCTACTCTGACTATGCCTGAGCGACGGATGACGGGAGCTTTCAGAAGCAGGAGGCCGTGGCAACGTCCTCGAGATGACGGTGTCTTGGCGAGAGATGACCGAGTCGACGGATCTACGGTCAGGAGAAAACGATGATGCCACGCTGTCCACAGGACTGCTTATTACAGAGCCATCAGCAGTCCTCGGTCGAGGCGGACTCGACCTTGATCGAGGTGACGACGATTGTGGTGGCCTAGGTAACTCCCTAGGTCTTCGTGAAGTCGAGGGGGAACGTAAAGAGGCGGAAGGTAGGCTGGGGCTCGCACCACGGCTTGAACCCGAGGATGAGTACTGCATGGGTAAAGGAGGGACAGGCGGACGTTCGTAGTCGTTGTAAAACAACGGGTCAAGGTAGGTATGTGATGGCGCAGAAGCTGGTGTGAGAGGATAACAAACCGACTCCGCAGAGGGACTCGGAGCACGAGATGGAAGTGGAGACTGTTTAACAGGTACTCCAACAGCTTCCTCGGCCTCCGTTTCGGGCTCGCTATCACTTTCCGAGTCAGATAACGAGGAGTCATCGGGACTTGGTGTACGCAATGTAGGGTAAATAGAATCGCCGTAGACTATTTTGGACATTTTACTGCAAGTCATAGCATTGCGAGATGTGGATGCATGAGCGGAAACGCTAGATGCCCGTTTTGGAAATAAGGGTTCACCATAGATAATTTTCCGCCACTGAGAGGCCGAAGTAGACGTGGGTGGAGCAGAATTTAGAGAGCCGTTAGTATTGGTTCCGTGCTCCCCGGGTGGGTTGATTGTGCTAGTCTCTCCGTCATACTTCTGCACGACCATCCATTCCTGGACGTCAGTGAGAAGTAAAAGCGCAGAAACCAGTATATAATCGAGAAGAAGGATGGAAACGCCGTGGTGTTCGAGCATGGGCCGTACATCATATTTATCATGGAGCGTTTCAAACACCTTTAGCCTAGGCGGCACAGATTCAACCGCAGGTTCCAATACAGCGATAGGACCTTTCGCAGACGCTGCAAGGCACTGTATGTGATGAATTAGTAATCTACCACAGGGGGAGAGACTGTCACGAACGTAGTATGATGACCCAACCGCTTTCCATTTCAAAGCGTGAGAATAACCGGGAATCTTGAATTTACGAGGAGCGCTGTAGCAGGATCAAGGGCGCGTATGCGTCAGTTAAGTGATCTACAGTCCTACATTCACAGCAGGGAACGTACCTCAAGATAGAACCTGGTCGTAGAAAAGCATCGGCGGGCTTGCGGCGGCCGGTACCCATCTGAACGATGACCCCATCGGTATCTTTCCCTTTCCCTTTACTAGGGACAACCAGAGGCCATTCGATGTCCGCTGTTTTAATCTGGCCATTCCAAGGATCCGAGCGAAAGACAGTAGTATACGTGCCCCGAGTGCTGATAACGTAGAGCGGCGCAAGAGAAACGTCGTCCTTGACCTCTGAATCAAGAAAAGAAGGTGAAGACAGTTTGAGGGTGAGAAGAGGAGGTTTATGGACGGCGGCCATCTCGTCGCCGATGTCTAGACGACGAAGATATGGGAGAACGGCAGAAGGAAGAACAGAAGCACGAGAAGCTCTACCGTCTCGGACACTGGAGTAGTGAGAGGAACGGTAAGAGCGAGCACGACGAGGAAAGTCGATAGAGGAAGCGTCAGGGTTGGAGGAGGAAGAGAGCGAGGCCCTGTTCATTGGGAGTAGGTGGTCGAAAGGAGAAAGGACATGCTTCTCTGGAGAATAAGCCCAAGATGATGGATAGTTGCTGATGTAATATCAGCCAGTCATGCATCCACTGATTCAGTGCATGTGCTTCAAAATTTTCCGCGTATGATGATTTATACAAAAAGTAACAGATCCATCAGAATTCCCCATTCAGGGCATAAGCCGCCCGTTCCAGGTTTCACAAACTCTCCGATGCACACCACCGACAAACTCTTCTTTTTCTTTCACAAAAACTTTATGTACAATAATTCTCCAAGCTGCGATCCAAAAGCCATTGAGATTCTGACAGATCTCATCTGCCGCCGCGGATGCACTTGGCGTGCCGGCTTACATCATACCGACCGTGTTCATCGTCAAAATACACACAAATATCGTCTTGACGCATAACCACCACCTTCGTCGCAACAAAAAATGTCTACTAACGTGACTGACTCTACTACTGATGCGTAAGTCTACTTGTTTATCTATGACGCGTCATTCTAACCCCCGCTCTTATCGTTGTTGCAGCAAGAAGGCTACTACCACCGCCCAGGCTACTGACGCGTCGCCCAAGGACAAAGGAAAGGGCAAGGCCACTAAAGACGACTCAATGATGGAAGAAGACGAAGACGAAGATGATGATGACGATGATGATGATGAAGAGGAAGACTCTTCTGAAGAGGTTCGTCGCGTCGCGTTGTGTTTACACTCCCGAGACGCGTGTTTTGTCTCGCGCTGGAGCCCTACCATCTATCCTTTCGCCTTTCTACAGACCTAGACGATAAATTAACGCGTTCTACCTGCAGGAAGACGAGGATGAGGACATGGAGGAAATTGATCCCTCTGTCATCTTGCCTACTGGGCGGCGTACCCGTGGGAAACAAGTCGACTACACCTCTGAAGAAGCTCTCGCCAAAGCCGGCTTGAAGAAGAGCGACATGGAGAATGACGACGAGGAGATGAAAGACAGTTAAATTCAACATACTTTATACGCGGCGGAGCAGCGGTGAAATCCAGGTGCCTGTTTTTTCCGAGGCTAGATCAGATGCACATATGTCCCTTATTTTCGCTGTTTGCCCCGTCATCTTGTGCATTCAGATCCTTTTCTTACGTTCAAGTTCTGTTCTATTTGTTTTCTAACTGTCCAGATCTGAAGCAGCTGTTTGTACGTGTACTTGTTTGTACCCTTCCGTATTGAATCGAATGTACTTAGCAGGCTTCGCTGCTGAAATGTTGCGTTTCATATCCCGTTTTTACGTGGGAGTTGGTTTGATTATCTGCTTCCAGCATGAGTTCTCTGTCCGGGACCGTGTCATGGGGCATTCTTTCATGTGAATTTTCTCAGCGGTGATGACCATGGTTACCGACAAGTAAATACCTTTTCGCTGCTCTTTGCGTACTCTGGGTTTACCGTTTGCCCCTCCAGCGCTCCAGCATCAATTTACATGCGATCGTACCTGATACTCTAGATGAAATCCCCCGAACTGAGGTTGTGCCTAGGATACTACTTATCAGGATTGATCGTATGTGTATGTTCTACCCTTTGCCCTGAAGTGTATGTCGAACGTTTCTGACAATGAACATACAGTGACACAGAACGTCGAGCAAATATACATTGTCTCAGTCTGTAATGAATGGCGGCTCCGCGCTTCCGAGAAAGCCGAGCACCATCTGTGATGCCAGTGCCAATGTCATTCAGCTCCTTCATGAGAAATTGGAAGCGGCCTAATAACTTTCTCCCTCCAATGAAAGCGCTGGAACTTGTCGCTGGCGTGAGGATTGTCACGTCTGCTGATTTGGGTCTGGGCTAATCAAGGGATGCGCACTAGTGAAAGCTAAGTTTAGTTGTAATTACAATGAAATCCTGATATCGCTCATACTACCTCAGGAAATATTAGATGCTGATCAATCATTTGAGAAGTACCCTTGTATCATGATGTCGAGTTTCCATCAAGTACTTATTCGGTGCTTCGTGTTGGAGAAGACCACCACTTTTGGGTCCTAGTATACATCCTCAACTCGCCAAGGATGGAAACGCATCACAAAATGTAGTCATTAGAGACGAAGGTTCCGAATACTACCTCAATATTTTCTAACAATGAGCCTCTTTGACGCAAGGCTCTACTGCGGGTGACGAAGGTAGTTTCCCATGAAGCCACTGATGATTATCTTACAGTCCAGACCGCTTTAATTTCCTGACGCTGATTCGTACCTAACCTCCGTCCCTGTACCTTAGAAAACCATATAATCATTGGATTTTGGAAGACGAGTCTAAACCTATCCGCGCACATCCGACAGAGTACCACCGACGTCTCAGGCTCTGCCAACGCATTTGTGGCATCGCTGCCATTGAAGGGTAGATCACGGATTTGAGCATATAGGCTAGTAAGTAGCTCCCGTGCACAATTAATCCGAGCATCCAACGTCATTCACGGCCTTGCTTACTATTTCCTTCCCCACCACATTATTAAAGTTTTAGATGATACCCATCATCTACTCCATGCCACCTAGCCCTTTCATGCAAGTGTTTCACCACCCAAGCTCCGTTTGACAGAGCGGGCACCAAATAGGTATTACCGTCGCTTCATCCCGGTCATCATGGCGTGGACTACGGTAATGGCAGGCAGGCAGGCAAAGGGCGGACACTCTTCAACGCCGACTTGTCTTTCGCTGAGACTGTGGGCCCTAAGTATCTCAAAGGTGTGCGCACTCGTGCATTTCTCGGGTATAAATGAAGTCATAAAATGATGCGATTGCTTCAGCGGTATGTAGGCGCTTGACGAAGTTGAAGATTCATCAAATGCTATGCAGACTTGCAAGTCTGTCGATATTCTTCTCCCGTCAACGCTAAAATCTGTGATTCCCGACGGGCGTTGTTGTATGTATCCCGTTTTTTTATAATCTATGATGGATTGGCGTCAAACTGACGGAGAGGCTTTTCAACGGTTTTTCAGTCCTCATAGTCGGTTATATGACTCGGTAGACATCCCTATTTCCAAGTAACAGTATCCATTAGGGTACGTCAAGGGCCAATGGATACACACACACAACCGTAACCCGCTTTATTCCATCTGGTCTAATGAATAAGCCGCAAGATAATAAATCCCAAGTTCCAACCGTTGCGACGTTGTGTGTACGTTAATCCCGCATATTTTCTTTTTGTTCGTGCTTACTTTGTGAGGATTTAGGAGAACTTTTTTTTTCCAGCGGAAATAGATACATACGTCGGAGGAATCTCCCTCCGACGCACCTGCTTCACGAAAATCTACAAATGAATCTGTTTTGTTATTTCAACTCGATTTATGTGGGATACTCCTACACTTGACCAAACCGATGACTTGGGTATGAATTTCCTAGCCATTTCATCTTATATGAGACGTTGCGATGTCCTCGCAACATATATTACTGACCTGCAGGCAGCCCAGGCTACAGAAGGCTACAGACAGCCGCAGCGAGCCGTTTGCATCCGCTTTAGCGGCTCGCTAGTGTATATTTGTCATGAAGGGACAGAAAAGTCTTGCCCAATGCCACCTGGCGTCGTCCTTTGTAAATCTCCGAGATCAGCGATCACCAGCACTCGCGACATGTCCGGGGCAAGAAGCAAGATTTGGAGAAATTGGTTATCTTCACCTGAAGCCTCCTGAAGTTGACCCTTACTTAGGGACGCTAACTTTAAACACATGTGCCAAGCGCAACGTGTCCGCACATACATACTGTATACTCCGACAACAACGAATGTGTTTTATTGAACTCTATTCCAAGTTTATTCTAGGGGCAAAGCTTACTTCAGTTTTCAAGGTTTTCAGGAGCCTTCTGAAATTTGCACGGCTCTAGGTAGGTCTTGTGTTACGGCCCAGACATGACCACGGTTCTCCGCCGCCGGGAATTGCCTTACGGAAGATACCTCATGGATCCGGAATCCGAGTTCTTCGGTACTCACTCAACGTGGTAAAGCTCAAATGTGGACTTGTCAGTGTCACTTACAGACCGACTTGACCTCCGAAAAGACAGCGAAGTTAGCGCTAGGTTGGCGTAGGCGACCTCCTGTCTCGTGGAACACTTGTTGAAGCCGCATGGGCTACGTTTACGATGGCCGTCGATTATCTGCCGACGTTTGAGGCTTTCGTATCTGTAATTCACGGCTTTTTGTTTGAACACCGTGTCCATCTTAAGTCCATCTGCAGTGCACTAGTGACGCCTCTCACTTGTGATCATCCAATTCATCGTGCTTCTACCACTAGCGCTTCAAGGCCTCAGATCCTGCCCCCACATCAGCGGTCATCAAGATTTCCTTGATTTCACCTCACACTGCCGGCACAACATCGTTGTTCTTTTACGAGTCATAAGTAGTTTTGATGTCCGTTCACAACCTCTCCGCTGGCCTCTATGGTGCTTCATCATCTTCTGCTTCTTGTTCCCCGTCTGGCTCGCAACCAGTGCCAATTTAACCTCCTGTTTTGTCGGTGTCGTATTACACGTCGGCTCCTCCGCTGCTTCTCGTTCTCCGTCTGGGTTAGCATCTAATGCTCAACGTCAAAGCTTGGTCAAAGCAGCGAATCCGGCTACTATTTTTCTCTATTGGATTGACATATATGGGTCTGTCGGTAGACTCCCCTCTGTATATCGACTAGCTTAGGGCCTGTTCGTATCCCGGCAGACGTTCGCAAATTTTGGTCCGCCTTGTAATTTTGGCACAGAATCTTGGCAGAGCCCTGGCTCCACAGGTCCTGGACTGGACTGGACCGTCCGCCTGTTTCTGCATCAAATTTTGTTTGAACTCAAATATTGGGGCGGAGCGGACATCAGCTGGGACACGAAGGGGCCTTTTAGTTCTCGACAGGTATTATACCGGCTTGTTTGGAATATTCCAATTGATCAGTAACCTGATTTCAACAAATTTGATTAGTATTAATGTCTCAGCATGGAAGCACTGAACCTTACATAGAACTAATAAGATCACGATCTTGCCATGGCCAACCCCCCCAACCTTTTATGAATAGTCAGGCTCTGAGTCCCCAAGACACTCTGAGCGATTAATGTGACAATTTTGTGACGGTAGAAGCTCTGGGACGTATACGGAGAAGTTTTATGTATGGTTTTTTAAGATGAATTTTTCGAAAGTCGAGCACAGCGGTCAAAGCTGATCTGACCGGCGCCTGTCAGCTGATAGCGCTGAAGCTCAATTGAGTAAAAGCGCACGTGGACGGCCGAAGTTTCAGGATTCCCACGATTCTCTGTTGGCCTGGCCCCTCACCTCAGCGGTTCAGTAACCTCCTCGATGGATAACGAGTCTGTGACTTGCTTACTATTGCCGAAAACGTATCACTTAATCTCTTTTAGATGTTCTTGAAATGCTGGGAACTCACCAATCGAATAATAACTCGAAAAGATGGCGTGCCGCATGCGGACTTGAAATGTTGTTCTGTAGTCCTCATCTATGATCTTTGAACCGCACCACGGCCTCTGTCTGAACCACGCTTTGTCAAGGAAATAGCATGACTTGACGGGAAAGTCTGGACATCCGTACACTTCGAAATTCTCATCGTGACTTTGACGGATTCGAGATTGTAACCAGGACCCTTCCCCGACTGCCAAATGAACAATGAAACAACCCCATTCAACGAGCTCTGTAGACGTGGCCGACGCCACACTGAGCTGCACTGCGCCGAACATCTCTTCGAATTTCATGTTCGCGGTAAGCCACTTACGGCCACTTACGACAGGGTTCATCAGGACTCCCGTCCGTCGTCCGACCTGATCCCTCGTGGCCCTCCTCGTGATATTTATTGTGCCCAAAAGGCCTCGAAAAGGGCAAATTATTCGAATTTCTGTCATCCCTCAAGACACATATGACACCATTGCCCCATCAAGGTGTAGGGCCCTGTAGGCACAACTTGACAGGTCGCGCACGATGAGCGATAACTATCAGTCATTTTTCCAAGTTGTAGGTCCAAGTAAAACCACGTCTAACTAAACCCTAAATAATTCAATTCTCATATATTTTATCGCATTACAATCAACACGCTCGTTTCGGGTTCTCGAGCCTCTTCCGTTCATCTGGTTCCGAAGTTGAAACCGGAGTATTGGGAGACTTGCCCAAGCCAGTTATGCTTGGCCTTCGCATACTCTCTGCGAGAGCTGTGATATACATTTCTTCTTTTAGGCCCCAATGTAGTGGTTCTAACTAGAGGACCCCTTCATCCTCTCCGTCGGTGTGGCTTAGGCCAAGCCACTGAACACGTCAGTTCAAATTGCGACAAAGGATCTACAGAGAGTATTCAGATTATTCATTGGGCTTGTAACATTGCAGATTAGGTTGGCAATGACAGACATACTCAAATAGTCAACCCGCCATTTCACGATTCTCGTTTCAATGCAGCGGGATTGGCTCTTGGGCGCAACGGACCACGTATGTACTTCACTCGACCAATTGTAAAGCGTGCTACACACATCAACTTCCTAGTCAAAGGAGTTTGTACGCTACCGCACCTACGCCATGGATCCAGTCCTGATGTTGTTGGGAGTCTGAATTAAGGAAGAAAAGAAGTAGGGACGGAGGAGTGAGGCGTTCCCCTATGTCGGGAGAGGACACGTTTACACTTCCGTGTCGTGTATTTTGCCTCTATAAAATCGACTTGAAGGCTCTGTCGCCTCGTCGCCTCCTTTGAGCTTGCGTCCTTTCACTTTCTTCTTCTGTGTGTTGTTAGTGTCGCCGGCGTTGAGGTCGTCAGGACTCGGAGGGGTCGATTTAAGTCGCGCCCTTCGACGCGTACACTCTTTTTGTACCTTTTGCCTATTTCAAGTTCAGTATATTCTCATGGCTTGTTTTTTCTAGTTTGTTGATCCAGCCTTGGCGTCGACACCAGCGCTCTACTTAGGCTGATGTTCGCAGCTTCGGCCGTTGCACTGTCGGCGTTATCAACAGCTTCGAACTTCATTAGCAGCACGTTTCCTTTGATTTCCCCTGAGCGTAAGTTTTTCAATCCTTCACAGATCATCACATCAAGAAAGAACGCCGACGCGAAAGAACATATCTATTCATCGAACACTATAGTAGAGGTAATACAGGTCTGCTTCAGGACGACAACACAAAACGACACAAAAAGCCCGTTTCTACCCCCTTTGCGAGAATCCTACTGAAAACTGAGAACAAGTGCTCGTGCAACCAACGTATGTAAAAAGGTAATGCGGAGGCCCGCCCTTCCTGACACTCAAGCGCTCACCAAAGACAGGCAACTCACTTATGCGCTCATCATTCCCCTTCCCAAATGCTAAGTTTCATCAACTCCGAAGAGGAGAAAGCCAAGCTTTAGAGGAGAGGAAGACGTGCAAGCACGTAGTGAGAAAAGCTATCAATGGGAGACTGCATCGAGTCGCAGTAATAAGTGGGTTGGAATAGTGAAGGTGTGGAATAAAGGAATACGTAGGTAGCAGAATACGAGAAACAGTAGGTAGGATCAAGCAAAAGAAACAAGCGAGTTGTGCAATATTAATGCGTCGAAGTAAAGCAGGAATGGTGTGACGATAGAATAAAAAAATGCGCTCTCGATCGGAGTCCATAGAGAGATAGAAAGAGAAATGAAGATGAGAGATGAGAAATGAGATAGATAAGATAGATGAGACGAGATGAGACAAGAAACAGTGCCAGAAAATTTTAATCAGAAAACAGAGATGGAGATGGGGAAGTACACGATATCCAAGAAATAGAAACCACCGTTAACGGAGCAGAAAAGACTGATAATAAAGATCACAAAAAATCAAGGGGAAGAAGTCCATCTTTTGAACTGTGTTAGACGACATTATACGTACGCAAGGCGCCCTTCAAACGACTCCCACAAGCCATTTGGATTCCCTGTTCTCTGGGAACCAGTAGTTGCGTCCTGCGCAGCAGGTGGTAGTATGTCCAACAAACCCTCAAGCGTAAATCCAATATC
>RCHF01001004.1:0-22035 GCA_003987895.1 Neonothopanus nambi
GTGGGATCTATATGAAGAAAGGTGAGCCGTGGCTAAACAGCTTTACTCCTATACTTACCTACATCTCTAGATGCAATACGGACATTACTAATCTTTCTTCAGGTACTGCTATCAAGGCTGTTGTTTTGTATGTATCAGACTACATTACCAAGTCCTCTCTGAAGACTCATGTTATTTTTGATTCCATAAGATCAGTGTTCTCTAAAAATCTGGAGTTACTTGCTGGTTCCCAAAGTAGTCAGGTTAAAGCAAGGTCGCTCATGACAAAAATAGTCAATTTGCTTACTACTAAGATGGAGATGGGTTCACCTATGATATGTATGTACCTGCTTGGAAATCCTGACCATTACACAGATCATAAATTCATACTGTTTTACTGGCAAAGCTATGTCTCTGAGGCTCATCAATTTTGGCATGAAAACAAACCTGGAGAGGATGAACAAAACCTTTTGTTAATGAAAAACAGAGGTAGGTTGATAGGTTACTCACCTGTACAAGACTACGTTTTTAGACTGCCTGAAATGGAAGAGACCTCTCTCTATGAGTATGTTTGCCTCTGCAGTCACTTATCTATATCCAGTGCTAAGTCAAAGGCAAAACCAGGTAAAACAGAGGTGTGTGTTGATAAAGACTTACTTTGTCCTAGTGCAGGTGAGAGTGAAATGGAAGAGGATGCTTCATTCAGCTCTGATTCTTTCTTCACAGAACTGGAGAGTGGTTCAAGTTACACTCATGAATCTGAAAAGGATGAAGACTCCATGAGCAGCACTCTACCGGTGACTAGTAACCTCTCAATAAAAAATATAAAAAAGGACATTCCTCTGAGGCCCAGCTGTTATCATTTTCATCCAGATCATCCCTTGTACCACACACATGCTCTAGAAAAGCAGAAAGACTCTGACAAGCTTGTAGTAAACTTTCTAGGATTGTCTTTACCCCGTAAAGACAAAGGAGATAGAGAATATTATTGCTCCACCATGCTAACCTTGTTTAAACCATGGCGCAGTGGCAAAGACTTAAAGTTGGTAGATCAGAACTGGTGTGCTGCATTTGACCTCTATAAATTTAGTGCAAGACATCTAGCTCTCATGGAGAACTTCAATGTTCGATATGAATGCCTTGATGCTAGGGATGATTTTCGTGCAAAGTTAAAACAGGATGCTGAAATGTCCACCAGTTGGGATGTTGATCCTGACTGGCTCCACTCTAATGAGGTTGATGAGATGGACGACTCTGCAAATCCTTTTCTAAATTCCTCGTTGCCTGCCTCCATGTTGGAAGACTCAGAACATTTAACTCTCTATGAGCACCTTGATCCTCTCAGCCCTCAGGGAAGGCTTCATATGGCATGTATGCGCCAAAGGGAGGCTGTTAATTGTATGTTGACTAACTTGCGTTGGACTATTCCCATGGAATCTTTGAAAACGAATGCTAATCAGTCTCGTGAGCAACCATCTCAGAGCTTGACAGGTGCAGAGTGGAAAAAGATGGTTCTCCAGTTGAGGGAAAAGCTCTTAAGAAACAATGACTATGATCCCTCCAACACAGAGAATCTGAATGAGAGTTCATCTATGATAAGTTCCTTGCATAATGTTAACCAGGTGAAAGTTATAGATAAATCTTACCTGGAAAGACGATTTCATGCAGGAGATAGACAGATTGACATAGATAATACCGCTTCAGAATTTAAGTTGAATGCAGAACAAGATCATGCCTTTAGAATAGTAGCTAATCATGCATCCAGTCCTTTTTCAGGACAGCTGAAAATGTATGTAGGTGGAATGGGGGGTACTGGCAAGTCACAGGTCCTCAAAGCTTTGAGTCATTTCTTTGCACTGAGAAACCAGTCACATAGATTTATTGTGGTTGCACCCACAGGAAGTGCAGCATCCTTGCTGGGTGGTTCAACCTACCATTCAGTCTTGAGCATAAATGAACACACTTCAAAAAGAACCTTGTCCTTGGTCAGAGAAAGGCTTCAGGGTGTAGACTATATTTTTATTGATGAAATTTCTATGGTGTCTGCTCATGAACTGTATCAGATTAGCAAAAGATTAGCCCWTGCTTTGTGCAAGGAGGATACTGCCTTTGGAGGTATGAATATTATTGTGGCTGGTGATTTTGCTCAGTTGCCTCCAGTAATGGGTGGAGAGGCAGGTGCATTGTATAGTGACCTAATTGGACGCAATGGTACAAATGTTAGAAAGCAGGAAGAAGCAATTGGAAAGGCACTTTGGCATGAGTTCACAACTGTAGTGATACTTAGAAAAAACATGAGATGCAATGGTATGACAAAAGCTGATCACCAGTTTAGAACAGCTCTAGAGAACATGAGATACAGAAGATGCACCCCATCTGACATATCTTTTTTAAACTCTAGAGTGGCTCAATCTTTGCCTCTTGATGACACCTTGTCTTTAGCCCACCCCCAATTCAGAAATGTTCCAATCATCACTGCCCGCAACCTTCACAAAGACAAAATTAATTTGTTGGGTTCACAGAGGTTTGCTTGTGAATCTGGCCAAAAGCTTGTAGATTTCTATTCAGATGACTTTTTGAAACCTCCTAATGAAACCTCTACCCACTGTGTTAGCAAGGGAACAAGAAAACAACCCAAGGCTGCTGAACTCACAGATGATATGCAATCCCTTCTCTGGAGTCTTCCTGATAGTGCATCTGAAGATAACTTGCCTGCAAAGTTGTCTCTTTGTTTGGATATGCCTGTGATGATAAGGACTAATTTAGCCACTGAGTTATGTATTACCAAGGGCCAAGAAGGGACTGTTTATGGCTGGCAGTCAAGAAAAGGCTCCAGGGGTCAGAACACCTTGGACACTCTATTTGTGAAGCTGTCAAATCCTCCCAGGGATATACAGTTGGACAGACTACCTCTAAATGTGGTACCTCTATCTTCTTGCTCAAATACCATGTGGGTGAGCCTACCTGACAGTACCTCCATTCATATCTCCAGAACCCAGGTCCAGGTTTTACCTTGCTTCGCAATGACTGATTACGCTTCACAGGGCAAAACCAGGCCATACAATCCAGTAGATTTGCTGTACTGCAAAGATTTTCATGGATATTATACTGCGCTGTCTCGAAGTGCTACAGCATCAGGAACTTTAATTTTACAAAATTTCCATCCAGATAAACTAGTTGGTGGTGCTTCAAGATCTCTTAGGTGAGAGTATCATGAACTAGAACTCCTGGACGACATCACTAAGACTAGATTTGAAGGCAAACTTCACAAGTCAGTTGTAGCGGAGAGACAAAATGCAAGGATAAAGGCTTACCGACTTTGGAAAGGTTATACTTATGTACCTCAAGGTATACATGAGGCGCTGAAATGGTCTAAAAAGGACCCACTTGAGGAGCTTGATCTCGAGGAATTGGATTGGCATATTGCCAAACCTAACGAAAAGCCCAACAAAACTGCTTCAGTCACGCTAAAGCTCAAAAAAGCTCAAGGCACTTTACCTTCTGCTGAACAAACTTCGACTCCTGCAGAGTCCATGCAGTGCACTCTCGTAAATCCTTCCAAATCTCCCAGTCCCACCGCCGTTGCAGCTAATGGTGTAACATTGAAAGGATCTAACTCTCTCATTGAAGGAGCTCGTGTCAAAAAGGAAAAATTGCGAGAGGAAGAACGAGCCTTTGTCAACAAAACGGGTACTACTTGGAGTGAAAATAGTTGTGCGTACGATTCTGTAGTATCCGTTCTATACTCGTTGTGGTGTTCCGATCCTGATAGATGGGACCTCTGTTTCCAGTCTATGGTGAATCCTATGATGCCCGTCTTGTCTCAAATGTTTGAACAATGTCATTTGAAGAGTATACACCTAGAAGAGGCCAGGGACATGATTAGAGAGGTGCTACACACTATCAACCACAGAGAGTTTCGATGGGGGGCAGAGGCCTCGATACCGTTAATCATGAGTCAACTACTTACAGATGAAGAGGCTCAAACAGTCCTTGTTCAGAACAGATGCATTAGACACGGTCATCATAGAGGAGTTGACCATTATCAGGATAGCGCAGTTTTTGAAAGGAATCGAAACCCTACAACATCTATCCAACATTGGTTAACCAATCTGCATCATGACACTGCAAGTGTATGCCCTTTATGTGGATCAGCCATAGTGTACATGCAGTATCTTCAAATCACACCTCATATTCTTTCGTTTCACTTTGAGCCTTGCCCTACAGAGTCTCGTAACAACTTTTACATAGATCGAACTGTTAGGGTGCAATTAGGCTCAGAATCGCATGAATACACACTCAGGGGGGTATTTTACCTGGGTGACCACCACTACATTTGTCGTGTCATAGATCAGAGTGGCGTGGTGTGGAATCATGATGGAACAGGTTCCAATGGACATAAGTTTGTCTATGCTGGTAATTTGTCTGGTCAAAGAGCTTTGAATCTTAACAAATGCAAGGGCAAATCTGCATACAGTGCAGTATACACATGAGTGTAACGTTCTTGAAGTCTATGGTAAGAGGGCTTGTTAATGTGTTTGAGGATGCGTTGTAATGTCATAATACAAGTAGAAAGGGTGAGAATGAATATTGTTTCAGTGTTTGCCAAGTGAAGCGTTAAGGTCGCCTGTTGCATAACGAATCCGTCTATATTGCATCCAGCAGGATAGAATACCATACATTGCGCTGTCTTCAAACCTGAAGTGCTACCTGTAATCTCCCCAAAATCTGCACCCCTCCCCTTCTCTGATCCTTCCTCTCCACGTGCGACCTTGTCTGTGCTCAACAAGCCTCCTCTGTTCCGATACCTAGCACCTGGTGCACACGCCGTTCCTCACCATTAGCTGCTATAGGTGACCCAAGTGACAGCTCTCCCCGAGATGGAACTGACAAGTGGATGGAGATGCATATGGAGGAGGGAAGGTGTCCGCCATCTTCTGTGTTCATCATAGTACGAACTGGCAGGCTGTTACTGCAAAAAAAATACCATCAGCTCTCTTACAGTCTGCTCAGTTGAATAAAACACACTTTGTACCAGCAGTGCACCTCTGGAGATGCCTATTGTATTCACTACCTGCACGAACATAGGAGGTGTAAAGCCTTGAAGAAAGGTGAGGGTGGGTTCGATCTATAAGACTGAAACGGGCTGACACTGCTCATCAGAGGCACTGAACTTCATAAGAGAATAACCAAGTTAAATCAGCTACGATGAAGATGAAGGAAAAGAAGGCATAAATCAATGCACTGCAAGGATACTCGAAAGAGTCGTCTCATATATACCGGGAACCTGCGCCGCAACATGATACACATATTATCCAGGAAGAAAAGCATTTTGGGACCCTCCTCTCGATGTACATTGGGTCTTCAGTTCCTTTCATGTCCGGCCCTTCTTGTTCTAAATGTCCATTGTCTAGTTATAAAGGAGGATTATGAGAAACAACCTGAAACAAACAGGTCAAGAATTACCAGACATCTTGGATGAACCGAGCCCAAATACACGTGGCTAACTCGAACACATTTACCTTCGACGCGTCTCCCTATGTTGTCCATTTTACCTACTCGCTCCTGGCTTCATCCACCTCCTCTGCCGCATCAAGCAATTGCAACTACTGGAGTCTTGGACTCGGACCTTTTCTTTGCATGTCTGAGAAATTTCATATACTAATTGAGGGTTTGTGTAATTTAGGGTGGCCAGAACAATTTCGTACGTCTTTCAGGCCCCTATAGTATCGCTGGTTTGTCTCATGCAAGTTAGAATGAAAGGAGTTATCATGAAAATCACGCTTCAGACTTTCCCCCAAGGCCACATTTGGTGCATATTGCTCTTCCTTTCTTTCAACTGTGTGGTGTAGTCATTGAAATTTGAAATCTAGCCTGGATGCTCTCAATTGATGTTCTACGATGCACCTACTCCCCCAATGGCATCTTTGATCATTTACTCGCTATACCCTATTTCACCAACGACGTGAGCATGAGGGATTTTGTGTCAGTTGTGCAGGCCTCTCCAGCGAATGCGATGGCTGGAAATAGGTCAGTTCTGCACCTGGTCCAGAGTAGCTTGACTTCGTGCTAAAGAAAATATTTTCATAGGGGTTTATTTAACACAGTCCCTCTCATCGAATACACACCCATCTTGCTAAATGCTATCCTCAACTAGACTACTGTGCATATAACACTTTTCCTGGCCTCATAGCCCAACTAATGCCACTCCTTTCCCAGTTCTGGGGCCAAAAGCCAGGCCTCAAAATGCGCAACTCCATATCTTATGACATCGAACCCTTCCTCCCAACAGTGTTAACCCACGCCACCTACGCCTCTGCTTATCCCCCTTCATGCTCATTCTCCTACCTCGCTCTTGACTTGTACTTTGCCTGGGGCCTCGAAACTGCGGTTTCCAATTTCCATGATGCAATCAAGCAGTCTGCTGACCAAATCACTAAAGTCGCGTTGACGGAGGGACAGCAGGACATTGATACAGCCTCGTTGTAAATACGTATCGGTCTATCTACATACGCTCCTTTGCTTTCTTACTATAAATGAATGCTGCATTGCATGCGCCTTGTGAGTTCTGAGCTTCTTCCATATCTTCTGACTAAACATGCTATCTTCTAAGTACTGACGATGCTTGGGAATGGTGATTCTTCAAAGATCGTGGTTGTCGGATAACGGTGAGTGCTCTCATATCTCAGTCCTCATTTTGCCACTCAACGTCCTATGGCGCACCGCATGCTTACTATTGTTGAAGAAGACTCTCGGCCACACACACAGTCCTTCGAACACTAGAAGCAGAAGCGAGAGCTCTACGTCCTATGGTGCGCCGCATGCATACCATTGTTCGAGAAGACTCTGAGCCATGCACGGGGTCATTCCAATGCTAGAAGCAAGCAGATGCTAGCGTCGCAGAGATTCTCAGTACACAAGGGTCATGCTTTAGGTGTAGAATCATCCTGGAGGCGACCTAGAAGCATATGATGCCAGGCGAAGAGAATATGAGAAGTGCTCAGTGCAAAAGGCATGTATCAATAGGTTACCATTCTTGTATCTATCTGTGGGCATTGCTGTATGGTATCTCGCTTGCATTCATCTATGTGTTATCCTATAAATGTGCAAGTCTTACTATTTATTCATTTGAAACAGGCGTGCCATAACAATTTCATTTCCCTCGAAAGCTTACCTTCTACAATGTCCCTTTGTCATGATTTAATTCTTCGTATCTTGGAGGACTGTATCAAGGATGGCCATCAGCAAGGAAACAGCAAGTTACTGGTTTTGAATCATGAGATTACAGAATCGTAAGAGTAGATATGTTTATTTTCTGCAGAATGTTGCACTGACTTATGCTATGCCTTTTAGTCTCTATTATTGTTTTTACAGGAACATCAGTGTTCACAGCTCTAGGCATCTATCTAAATTGACTCAGGCCTTGGCCCACTTGCATGAAAGAGCAAACATGCTCCAGGTCTTGACTCTGCATTTCGATGATACACCACCTGATTCTGGGCTATCGTCACAGAGGGACTCAGGGTGCTTGATGGACCTATTTTCTATATGTTCACCCTCCTTGCAGTCTCTGCGAATTGAATCAAAGAAGTCAGTGGCCTTTCTGAGGTTGTTCCTTTTTGCAGAGACTTTCTCCGTTCTTAAGGAGCTCTACGTACCTCTGGAACTAGCTCTTCTGCCCACACAGGAGGAATGCCATAATCTTTATTCCTTGCATTTTGTGCACAGTTTAACCTTGGAGACTTGGAAGTCAGTTACACATCTAAGCTTTTATTACACCTTCCCAATGACATCTCCTCTCTCCCAGAACAATCTCAGCTTTTGCCACCTGCCCTCCTTGGAGTGTCTTCATGTCAACTATGAGTTGAGTGTGTACAGGCAACTTCTGGATCAAAATATAGATTTGGGAAGCTGGAGGTTGCCAGAATTTCTCAGGCTCTTTATAATGAAGCTGAAAAATGGGTTTAGCTTTCCTTACTCTGCTCAAGACACACTGGAGGTGGACGGTCAGCTCCTCTTCCTTTGGAGGGGGGGTGATGTGGATGATATGTTGGAGACCTTTTACATGAATTTTGAGGGCCAGGATCTAGAGAAGTTTTGTGGTAATGTTCTTTTTGTAAATCCTTACATGCCAAAGGAGTTGGGGTTGCTCTGGCATGATGCAGAACTGCATATGGTTGCTAAACACATGCACTACTTGAATAGAGGTATAGATATAACACAATTAAAGGGCCCTCTAGTAGTTCCTCATACTTGGTATAGCCCATACTAGGTACCTACTGAGATCACAGTTTACTCTTTGCAATACATCCTGCGCTTCTCTTCTGCTTCCTTCATACTCTGTTTCCTTGCTTGATCCACATACTTCTTCTTACTCTGCTTCCTTGCTTGATTCACGCTTATCTTGGTCTTCCAGATCTTCTAGGCTCATACTGGGTTTATTAAAAGGCATCAACATAGGTGGGGGCAAAGTATCCAACTATGTCCTCCCCACACAAAGCCCTGGTACAGGTGGGCTCTAGTATGCCTTTGCTTTCTGAAGACGTGCTCCTTCGTATCTTTGAGGAAGGGATCCTATGCAATGGGCAGAGTCAAAGTCTAAGCTTATTGCTTGTGAGATGTGAAATGTCTGAAAGGTTGGTGCAAACTTTCCCTCCTTCAGAGTTATTTTCTGACCACTTTTCAGATTGTACAGATACTTCTACCACACGGTTGAGCTGAGCTCCTCCCTCGCTCTATCCAGGCTGACTGAAGTACTGTGCAACTCACCACGAAAGCTGTCCTTCATCCGAGTCTTGATCCTTAATTTCTGCAACACTCCTGCAAGAACACTGCTTTCATCAGTTGACATTCCACTACTAAGTCGCCTTCTAACACTCTGTGCACCATATCTGCATATTTTGCACATTGATGCCGATCATGCTCGTGCTTTTATGAGGCATCCCATAGTCAGCAGAACTTACCCCTGTCTGAAGGAACTCCACTCACCCCTCGAGCTTGGCATTAGCACTTCTTGGTGCTACCCACCCTGTTGTATCATTTCTTCTAATGGACATGAATGCTCTGCAGAAGCCACCTGGGGCACAGTATCTAGACTGAGCCTTGTTTTTCAGCCACCCCCCAAGTCCACAATCTATCAGCAGGAGTTAAATTTCCACCACCTACCTTCTCTGCAGTTTCTGCATCTGCAGTACCGTCCTGGCTATGTATGGTGGGAGTTCCATGAGAAACTGGAACTTGGTTCTTGGGGACTCTCAGCCTCTTTTGAACTGCTTATTATGGAGTGGAGAGAGGGTACCTGTTTCCCTTATCCTGCGCAATACATAGAAGATCAAGTCACCAATGATCGTGTGGTTTTTCTCTACAGAGGTAACAAGGATAAACTTGAACTAAAGGTTGATTTTCAGAACACAGGTGTAGCCAATCCAGATGTCCTCATCAGACGCATTCTTTTCCTGCATTCTGATGCAGCCAACAAGCTGGATACTTTGTGGAGAAGTGCGGAGTTATTCTTGGAAGAAAGAAGAAGGTGGAACCAGGAAAATGGCATAGTTCATAATGTGAGGTCTGATCCTCTAGTTATAAGCCATACACCTTGGAACAGATACTGTATCTGAAGGCACCTATCATAGGTGCCTTTGACCTTACATTAGTTTTCTTATGTTTTAAGGGCTGATAGTTTCTTACATGTATATAGGGATGCCAACAGCTCAGCTCTGCCCACTTGCGGCTCGCTCACGTGCTATCGGCTCAGCTCCCAGCTCTGGAGCCGATTAAATGAAACGGCTCGAGGGTATCTGAGCAGGTGTATTCCTTACTTCAGTGTCAACATATAGTAAGTATATTTGAGTGTAAATAGGTTCTAGAGTAGAGATATATCATTTGAATATCAATTAAGCATAAAGGGATAGAAATTGAAGCAGATATATTATGGTCCTCCATCGAGCCATTACAGTAAATGGCTCGATGAGCCGTTAAAATTAAGCGGCTCTGCCCAAAACAGCTCAGCTCCGGCTCTAGCCGGTGAGCCAGCCGAGCTGTTGGCACCCCTACATGTATAGGGCCATGTAGGTAGCTTCTTGATGTCTCTATGGACTTTACAACATTCAATTCACTTTAATGTTTTGTATCTTGTGAGATTTAAAGGTTCCAGTTTTCCAACTCATGAATTCGTACCCTGGCCGGCATCGTAGATGCAGGCTGACTATCACCAAGTGGATATGGAAGCCAAAGTTGATATTTGGGGCACATGGGTGGTCAGAAAAGGAACAGACGGATTATCAAATCGAATGTGAGATTTATCTATTATGATATTGTACAATCTCTTGATGCTATTTCTGCCAGGTGACCGTGTTCAGTGGTTCCAGGCACTTGCTGAGAAGGAACGATGGCAGGAAGCCTTCAACATGAAGGAGGCAGAGATCATGCGGTGTATCCGAAGCTTTAGACACATGAAGGTTGAATGGGCATCTGTGGCTGATGGGCCAGCTGCAGGGACTATGCTTGAAACCTCTACCTCATCCTCCACAATCGATGGCGCCATCGGGCAGTCCCATGATCAACCTTCAGTGGCCTCTTCTTCACCAGATGACAACTGGTCAGCTGGACATCGGGCATTTGCCTGGCGACAGTCGAAGATTTATGAAAGGCTGGAATTGGACTGTATACAGCTTTTCGAGGAACTTGGTTTTGATGCCAACGATTTAGCACCTGGTGAAATTTTGGCAGATCATATCCTGAAAAGACGTGAGAAGATGGATGCTGCAGAAGAAGATGCAATACGCATTCTCATTCAGGAGGCCAGGACAAAGGGATCGACACTGAAACAGGTGGTAGCAACAGAGGCCACTGGTGAGGAAACCGATCCCGAAGAGGGGACGTTTGTTAACGACGACGATGGTCAGGATGAAGAACCAGGTATCATATGGGAGGCAGTCGAGGGGGAAGTGCAGAAACATGAAGATGGTGACGATTCTGATGAAGATGGTGATGAAGAGGATGAGGACGAGGACAAGAATGAGGAGGTAGAAGGTGAAGGTGGCATATCTGACAGTAGCAGGATGGAGATGTTGGATGGCGAAGATAAATCCAGTCATAACGAAGTTGATGAAAGACCTGGCGATGGCAACGAGATGGATGTAGATGCACAGGCAGCATCGGAGTGGGAGGTGGATGATAAAGAGCACGTTGTCATGGTGGATAGGGAAGGGGCGGATGGTGCAGACTCGCAACGAACCAGAAGAGGGGGAAGGGGCAGGGGCAGGGGAAGGCCTGGGCGCCGTGGCCGAGGTCGACGACAACAGTGACAGGATGGTTTAACCAGTTTAACCTGTGTCACCTGTGGATGTGGTATGAGTTGTTCAACCCTGTTAAACTGCGATAAACGGCGTTTGATGTTCCAGGGCCATACAGGACTTGTCTATATTCTCTTATATCGGCGGTTTAACACATTTAACTGCTTACAGCGCTTGTCTATATTTTCTACTATATGTATGCCACAGCCACTCACGGTGGTTTAACACGTTTAACTGCTTTGTACAAGTATAATACTCAAAGTACCTAGCTGAATACATGGACAATTACAGCGGTTTGCAAAAATCATGACACCAGCCGATTTGATTGTTAAGTTTCATAAATTCGAAACACCGGACTGTTTGCACTGTGCGGAGGACACAAGTCCAGGACACACCAAATCAGGTAAGTACATCTCCCAAGTTGGGAACTACTTAGCCTGATTTGGCATATCTCGGACCATTGGCTCCGAAGCTTCCTGTACTATCACCGACATCATACCTCTCTACCGTTTTTCAAGACTTTTCACAAAATTTGATAGGTGTCATGATTTTTGCAAACTGCTGTAACACAATTAAACTGGTTTAACGGAGCTGTACTTTGTGCAGTATATAAGAGATCGGGTTAGAACCGGGATGAACCGGTTAAACCGGCATGCTATTCCGATACACAATTGTTTAACATAGCACGTCTTATTTCCTCGTACAAGCTGATGATTTCTCCATATTCCGTTGTTGCGTAGTCCCGGGAACAATGTAGAATACAGTTGGAAATAGTTGGTTATCTGTATTCAAGTACCTATGTTTGTACCTACATTGATGCTTCCTGCCGGTGGATCCCGGCGTATCAGCACTTGGTCCCATGCCGGTGATAGACTCCTCCAGCGAAACGTCACCAGCAGATTACTTTCTGTAACCCGATGTATTTCTACTCATCCCGGATATTAATATTCTTTGGCCCTGTTTTGTATCGGCATCATACGCATATGTATATCATTACGGTTGACAGACCCAGGTATGGTACTATGAATTAATTGGATCTGGCTAGTCTTTCGTCGCAACGGATGATGTCTCTTCGTCTACAGCATTTTTCGTATAAGCTTCGGGCTGTGTTCCAGTACTCTCGAGCGTCGCAAGCATGACCCTTCCGGTTGGATATGTCTCCAAGACCTAACATACAATCTGCCCGTGCTAGAGATGCAACACATGAGGTTTCGAGCAGGAGTTGTTAAGGTTGAAGTTGACTCACATCGGTGAACGTCCATAAACGTGAAACCTTCCAAGGCGAGTGTGAACAGGCTACAAGCAGTCTCGTCATCTCCTTCAGCAACAAATACCCCCGCTAAAAACTGTAATGCAACATGCGTTCTAGGTATATATTCCGCTTGACGAGATACCGCTAGTAACAGAACAGAAGCATAGAGAGCTGACGTGGAATCGCCTCGCACATAAGCTAGTTCAGCCGAAAGCTCGAAATAGGAACAGAGATCTTCGTGGCTCGTAGCGGTTGTTCTGAAACATACGGAGTAATGATCCAGTATAGCTTGAGCAGCTGCGTACGAGCCTTCCTGGGTGTGGTAGATACAGATGATGAAATCGATATAAGTGTCGAGCCTGCTGCTTTTATACGAAGCTAAGAAAGGTCGGAGGTACTCGATCTGTTCTAGTGGCGGGAGGGTAATGTTAGGATTGTCGGTTAGGATGTCGATGTGGAGGATATGAGCTGTAGTCCATAGTTGACCACTCTGGAATTGAGCCCAACCTTGATTACTCCCTTCCTGCGTGGGCTTCCGCAAGTGAATCGCAGTTTTTTCCTGCACCGCACGAGCGGCGATGTAATCTGTCTGACGTAACAAGATCTCGGCTTGGAGGTTAATCAAACTGACACCGTATATACTCGAATCGGTATGGTTGACTGCAGCGAGGAGTGCTAGTGCATCGGAGCATATCGCGTATGCACGGCGGTAGTCACCGATAGTTGCGCGACACATACATTCGTTCCAAGCATATCGAGCTTGTAGAGCTATGTTATTCATACGCTTGGCAACGGCAATTGCTGCCTGAGCGTCTTTGATACCCTTTCTGTAGTTTCCGAGGAGTCGTTGGAAGGTTGACATCCAGCGTAGGCTTTCGCATTGCCATTCGAGTGCTCCGGCTTTTTCTGCAAGTTTTAGGGATTTGGTGCAGGTTTCAAGGGCTTTGGTGTATTGTGCGGTCATTTGGTAGTGGTATAGAATGGCGAGGTGTGCTCTAGCTAGAAAGATACATGTTCAGACTAAGAGGGATAACGAAGGATTGGTTGAACTACCTTGGCTCGCTAAATCTCCCACTTTCTCAAAACATTGAAGGGATTTCGATACGGTTTCTTCAACGTTGATACCACGGTCCGTGCTATGCGCAGCTACAGAGAGCAGGCGGTAGCAGATCCCACGTAGTCCATCGTCCGGTATGAGCTCGACCGAATCTTTCAACGAAAGCACGAGATCGAAGGAGCCGATACCGGTGCATAGAGTGAAGTTGGTCGTCAACGCGAGTAGTTCTATGGTCTTGTGGTAAAACACCGAATCCATGAGCGCATGCGTCATTGAGTACCTGACCACTGAGTTCGTGTTACCCCATTCAGCGGATGCTCTAGGAACGACACCGCTATAGAATACGTGAGAATAAGACTTGAAAGGTCCCAGCACGTCGGAGAGATGAGCTACGACAGGTCGAATAAGATCAATAGAAGGAGCGCTGTGCTTGAGAACATGCTCTCGAATGGGCACTAGAGCTTTAATGCGGCCTGTCGAGTCGACGTATGCTAAGGATGCACGGCAGAGCGCTACACGACACTTCGGGATATCTGGTATTTGTAGCCCGAGATTATCCACAATGTCTAGCATTATGCCATCCGGGAGAAGGGCAATAACGCTGAGTAAATCTTGCGCCCCGGGCGTTGAGACGACTCGACGGCTGGATATAGACATCGTGATGGAGATATCCAGGTTGGATCTCTTGTCGAGACCTTCGGATAGTACTGACGTTTTCTGGGTCTTCCAGCGACGAAGGACCGAAGCAACTCCTTCAACGGCTACAAGATGGGAGACTAGGGTCACTGCAAGCGGAAGATTATCGGTTAGGCTGAGGACCTCGTCTACTTCATCGTCGCAATCTTCTTCGTTGAAATCAGAGATATCTAGAAACGTTTTACGGGCGGCAGTGCTATCGAGGGTGCTGAGCGGTGGCAGGCGCGGCTGGCTCCAAAGGACCTGACCTGGTCGCTCGGATCCTCTCATGGTCACCTGAAGAAAGACAATGTTATTCAGAAAGCTCTACATCCAGCAACCAGAGCTGTTCCGCCTCACCAAGATGCGTAACGGAGATATATCCGCCAGGACGGATAGAAAATCCTCTACAGCTGAACGTTCCTCGAGGGGCTCCCATGCAGTGTCAAGATTATCAAGCACCAGAACCGACGGGTCCTTCAGACTACTGAGATACCGGGCGACGCTCTTGAGTGGTTTGGACTCGCGGCTCAGATTGAAGTGAGCAGCCACGGAGGCAATCAAGACGTTGGCAGAAGTTGCAGAGTCACAAGGGATGAAGAAGCGATTCTTCCCGAAGAAGGATTCAACCTCGGGGTGATGCAGCGCAGCGAGGGAAAGAGCGCTTTTTCCGACACCTCCAGTACCAAGGATGGCAATCCGTGCTGGAATGCCTTCAGTGGTCAGGCTTGATACTATCTGAGTGAGCTCCTTATCTCGGCCGTGAAATATTTTTGGAGAGCCGGGAAGTAAGAGGAAGATACTGCTGGAACTGGAAAGAGCTATGAGCATGTGACTCCAAACTCCGTTGAATTCAGTATGATTACCTTCCGGGGGCCTGTAGAAATAGGTGTCCATGAGCCATTTGGAACCTATGTTGATTCATAAGGTACGCACCAGCTGTGATAATTTTTTGGGGTCAGTGAGGACTTGCATGAGCTCTTTATGCTTTCCCGCCATGTCAGCTTGCAATTCCCCGAGTGTAGCAGCCGTCATAACTCCGCATTGAACCTAATGCAAATTTAGTGCCAGTTTGACGTGGGGTTTCAGTGGGAACGCTCGCCATAAACATATCCAGTCCATGCTTGAGGTCAGAGTAGCAGTCCGCGATCATGCCCGCGTGTTCGGAGCGACGTAAAATTCTTTTCATGAGGTTTCCTTCGAGCTGATCCCGCATGCAGTTCAACGTCTTTTGAAGAGTACTGAGGCTCATATTAGACGAGCCGTGAATGGATAAAAATGGATAAACACTTACTCCGAGAATTGCCCAATAAAGCGCACCATAGTGGGAGACAGCTGGGCTGTAGTAGCATGGCATGCATTGACGATGGCACACAAGAATTCGTTGACCCGTTCAACCAGTCGCAAGCAGTCGTCCTTGTTCTTCTTAATGCCCTGTTCACTTTGAGTAAGCTCAACAATGTTCTAGCTGTGAAAAAGAAATGTTTTTACATCGACAACTTCCATGATCATCATGCTTATTCCTGCGATAGACTGAAGATATGGCACATTAGTTGCATACGCTATGTCTTGAAGGAGTCGAGCAGTTGCTTTTCCATTTTGTAAGACAAAATTAGCGGGTTTGATTCTTGCTATAGCGCCTGGCATGTTGGAAGTGAATGGCTAGACAGATGAGGGAGGTGAGGTGAGAAGTATTTACCTTAACTCTGAACACTCATCCAAAGTACCTTGCGCGCGAATTTGGAAAGATCTAGGTTTGCCAGACGCATCTGTGATACGAGAAGACAAGACGCTTCTTCCGCCAATGATGGTGTTTGAGAAAAGTGATTTACTCTAACTGCCACTTTCAATTTAGCATTTTCGCACAGCCACTAAAAAAACCGAGCGTGCGAGCATGACCCTTCGAAGCTTCATCTAGGGTGGAAAAACAGTTAGCCAGTGAGAGATATGAATTAATACGAGGCCTACAGCTTGCTTGGGATGGACCTCCTCCACTTAAAACCACACGTCCATTCCAAGTCGAAGCTGGCTTCTCAGCAATTTATCATCAACACTATCAAGAAGTATCAAGAGAAGCCTGTCTGAAGAAACAGGATTCGTTAGTCCTAAATTAGCGGGAATCATTGCGGCCCCAGGGCACTGGCTATTTGTCCAGGGCAGACAGCAGACGCGAAAGCGCTAAATCATGAATCGTGGGAGGCGCTGGGATCCTTCACGTTGCAGTAGCTCCTTGACCTTGAGTGATTCGGGAAGACTGTGCCTCTATAAATTGATTTTGAGCAGCATGACTGGGTTCAGGGTCAAGAAAAATTGCGCGAGGGGCTAGATTGGTCATCAGTCAAATGCTGAGCGCTGTTCCATGTACATAGAACCACGAGAATGAGAAAATAGCCTGAGGGACACGGGTCTTGTCGTTGAGTACCGTGCCTCGTCCTGAGCAGTCCCGAGTCGTTGGTTCCTTCAATTTAGCTGACAAAACATATCTGAGAGAAAGGTTCATCGCGCGATGTTCGCCCATGATGGCGAACTGCATCGGAAAGGTCCAGTGTCAGGGCTTGCTGCACTTTCAGGCAACGGATAATTGAAACTTGATTATTGAATTGAGAAGGTACAATATCTTCCATTGGTATCAGTGCTGAATTGCTGGCTTGCCGAGAAAACATCGCCCACTTGACACCACCTGCAATTTTTAGCGCTGACAATCAGTGTAAAATCAAATGCTGACTCTTGACAAACGCACCAGCTCACTCCTTTCTATTGACTTCCCGCGAATACATCGTCCAGCTGATATCACCTGGAATTTTTAGCGCTGACAATCAGTGTAAATTCAAATGCCAATTCATTCTAGAACCTAAACGCACCAGCTGGTATACTCCTTTTGTATCCTTCTGCTCGTTTCTTATGAGGCTCACACCAAGACATGCATCATGGGCGACGACGGCAGGAGGCCTGAGATCTGATCCCTCGAAGCTGACTTAAAGTCGGCAGACCAGTCGACGTGACCACTGTCGGGTGCCTCGGACCTCCATGTACATAGGCCCTATATATAACACCTTGGATAACAATTCTAAGAACAAAGTACATTGTTAGACACTCTCGCAAAAAGGTTATAAAACTTGAACGTACCCAACCACCCCTTCCTCTGAGCCCTCAGTACCACACTGAACGGTTGCGCGAAGTCTAACCTTTGAAAAGGTCGCTGAACCACGAAATCGCAGGTGCTGAATTATGAAGGGGATATCATCCAGCGCAAACTATAGCCATCTTCACTCGAACCCAGATAGCTTCCCGAGAGTGAACTGGGAGTCGAGGAACTGACTCGGAATCAAGTTTGGTCTAAATCTGTGCAAAAAAATGAATACATCTGAAGACAAGTACGTCAGTTGAATATTCGTAGCACTGTAGAATCACTTGAACGCACCGAGTCCCGAGTATAACTAGCCGTCTCAGTCGGGGTCGTGAATGTTCGTAGACAATTCTGATTCACGAACGTTCAACGTCGAGCAAGGGCTAGTTTAGGGCCGGCGGCACCGCAGCCGTTCGACACCTCGTGCGATTCAAGCTCAACGCATCTTCGTTCCAACTACGTTCCCTAACGAAGAAGTCTAAAAAATAGAGAGCTTGCGCACATATATATAGATTGAGATACACAGCAACACTAACATGCGTACATTCATTGTTTATAACATGAAGCATCTAAGTATGTATCCGTATAGTTGCAAGGATTGGAATTGGACAGTGAGAAAGACAAGTTGGCAGGTGGAGGTGGTACAGTCTACAGACATGCGAGAGATGTACGAATAGGATGTGAGAGAAAGAGAAAGAAAGTAAAAGAATGAGAGAGAAATATAAATGAATGAGAAAGTGATGATAATGACGAAGAGGAAGGGACGGAGTGAGTGTTGGTGGGCAGTAAATGTGATGACGGGGTAAGAGATAGAGGACGGGGGGTAAGTGGTGGGCACACGGAATGAGAAAAAGGAGCAAAAAGGCCTGGCCTTCGACACCATCGTAATCATTCGCCCAACCAACGTCATCCAGTTTGCATCCACCCAACCACCCCACCCATACACCCACTCCATCCTCATCCACCACCCAACATCCACATCATCCATTCATTCATTCATCCCTTCAATCATCCATACGAACGACTGATTTATGCCTTACCCTTAGGCGCCGTCTTACTGAACAACTTGGCCTTTTCAATCGCTGCCACACCTATTAAGACGAGGGACCGAGATCAGCATTATATTCTCGGTTAAAGAATGAAGCTGGTAGACGAAAAACAAGGGTGGCGGGGATAGGACAAAGTAACGGACAGATAGAGGGTTGAGCAGGATGAAGAAACCAAGTGTGCCGCAGAAACAGAGAACGACAGACAGCACGGAAGTGAAGTGGATAAAAGAGGAAAAGGAAGAGACAGAACTCGAACTCGAACTCCACCTCGACGAAGGAGGAAAAACCAAAAAGAAATTATACGTACTGTGATTGACCAAAATCTTCTTATAATCAACAATACTGATATCCTCCTTGGTCAAATTCCTAATACGTTTATCAGCGACTTCCCAGAGTTCTTCAGCAACTTGAGAGATGAGACCTGCGAGGAAAGGAGACGTTAGTCACGCGTTACGAGTTACGAGTTACGGGGTACGGGGTATGGGGTGGAGTTATAGGGTAAATGTTCAAGGAAGAAAGGTGGAACGACATGTATGACGTAGGATATGAGATGTAGGATGGGGGAGGTGCAGGGAAACAATGCGAACGACGAATAAAACGATGAGAACGAAAAGGAAACTCACGGAAATCGTGCGAAACAATAACCACGCCCCCTTCAAACTCCTTAATCGCTTTCGCGAGCGCATCGATAGACTCCATGTCCAAGTGATTGGTGGGTTCGTCTACATAGTATAGAGGTTAGTGTCAACGAAAAAGCAAGAAGAGGTACAGGGCGAAAAAAGAAAAGAAAAAGGAAACGCGACATTGACGAAAAAAAGAGTAAAACGAAAACCAAGAAGAGAAACGCAAAACCCCAAACGAAAAAAAGAGGGGAAATCAAACACCCGTCGCCTCATACCCACACCCCGCCCCGCCTACGCTCAAACTCGCATAGACAAAAAGCTGCCCCAAGCTCGCCTCGCCACGTCGCCAACGCGGACTCTGCCACCAGCATTTCCCTCCTTCCACTCTACACCTTCAGCCTCGGCCTCGGCTTCTATAACAGAACCGCAACCGACCACAGACTACTGGCTAACGAGAACGGGCATGGGATATGAACCAGGAAGGACTGTGGCATAGGGGAATAGGCACGGGTCGGGATAGGAAAAAGCACAGACGTAGTGACGTCCTGTTCCTTGGGACGTGCGTGCTCGTACGCGTCTTCGTCTTCGTCTTCAACCAAAAACCCAAAACCGCAAGCCCAACTGGTCATCCAGCCATCCAGCCAGTCAGCCCAACGGGTACCAACCCCGGCCGATTACAAGCATCGCAAACGGCTCAACACAACGCAGCGCGCATAACACGGCATTATGCACCAAACGACATATCCCCAGCCCCGGCCCGCTCAGACGCAAATAGAACAGAACACGAAAACGGGGTGACACCAACGAAGACGAAACACCAGAGAGAGCGGGAGAAAGGGAAGGTAAAACGGATAAAACGGGTGGTCGCGAGAAAGGGAAGAAATAGGAGACCCAAAGCCAAAAGAAGGAAAGAGAACGAGGAGAAGGAAAACGCACCCAACAATAAAATATGCGGATGTTCCATAGCCAACTGCGCAAACACAACCCTATAATTCATCACAACATTCATCAGCTCATCATCCCTATCATCCCCCACACCGAGCGGCGAAGCAGCTAACAAAAACTCACCGATTCCTCAACCCATCACTCAACTGCCTAATAATACTCGTCTGATGCGCACCGCTCAACCCGAATCTTCCCAGTTGTGCACGCCAGGCTTGGATATCTTTTTCGGGGTATTTTTGTGAGAAGAGGGATTGGAAGTATTCTGCGGGAAAGAATTAGTTAGAGGATGGAATACGGTGAAAAGGCATAAGGACCCACCAATCGGACTCTTATCATAAGGCAACTGATCCGCACTATGCTGCGAATACTTTGCCAATTTCAACGCTGCGTGTTTCGATATGGTTCCCTCAACCGGTTGAAGAGCCCCAGTGATCAAATTCAACAGCGTTGACTTTCCGGCTCCGTTCGCTCCTAGGATGGCTATCCGGGAATCCATACTGCCAAAAAAAAACCCGGTCAGAACAACACAACACGAAACCGCCCAAGAAACAGAAATAAAACCCGCACTCACTCAATCCCAAAACTCAACCCCTCATACAAATAATCCTCCTTCTTCCCACTATACGAAAACGCCACCTCATTAAACGCAATAATCGGAGGAGGCAATTTCCTGATATCCTCGAAATTGAACCGTAACGGTTTCCCTTGCTCGACTTTCTCGATGAGGCCGGCGGCTTCCATCTTGTCGAGGATTTTTTGTTTGGATTTGGCTTGTTTGACTAGGTTGGCGTAGGTTCCGGCTGAGGCTATGAATCTGGGGAACAGGGGGGTGAGTGTCGGGTGGTGGGTAGGAAAGGGAGGAAGGATGGGAACAAGGAGGAAGGAAGAGACGTACTTTTTAATATGCGCAATTTCATCTTGCTGYTTATGATAAGCCTTCATCTGATTAACCTCATTCTCACTCTTCGTCCTGACATAAACCGAATAATTCCCCGTATAATAAACCAACTTCTTCTTATTCGTCAAATCCATCACATGCGTGCAAACATTGTCCATGAAATCCTGCGAGTGGGAGGTAATCACCAAAATGTGATTATACGTCGATAAATACGCTTCGAGCCAGACTACGGCGCCTAGATCGAGATGGTTGGTCGGTTCGTCGAGGAGTAGGAGGTGAGGTTTAACGAAGAGAGCTCGGGCGAGTGCAACTCGCATTCTCCAACCACCAGACATATCCTTCGTAGCCTTTCGCATCATTTCTTGTGAGAAACCTAAACCGTGAAGGATACTAGCGGCTTTCGTTTCGAATGTAGATGGGTCTAGCTCCTCTAGTTCTTCGTACGCTGTTTCGAGGGCAACATCATCGACTTCATCCGCGACGGAGAGTTCTTCGATGTAGGCTTCTAGTTTTGCGACTTTGGCTTTTGCGGATGCGACGATGAAATCTACGGCGTTTACGTTGGAGGGTTCGGCTTCACCTCGGACGAGGTAGATGTCAATGTGGGGAGGGATTTCGATGTCGCGTTCGGCGATTGATTGGAGGAATGTTGACTGGAGTAAGTGTCAATAAAAATGACATGAAAACGGAAATGGTAGTTAGAACGAGCGACGTACCTTGCCAGAACCGTTCTCACCCAAAAGACCATATCGATTACCATAGTTGAGCGAGATCTCAGCTCCCTCAATGAGGAGCCTCCCGTGGAATGAGAGAGTATACTGATCAATCTTGATATCTCTCCCTTTAACATCAGAAACTAACACGCCTGCAGCACTCCTACACCAAGATCAGCTATCTCATTCATCATATCACGGAAAGCAACCTTACCTCTCAGTAGCAATCTGCAATTTGGCCATACTCGTCAAATCCTCACTACTATTCGCGCRACTTCCTATTACATAACACAAAACAACTAGATATTTAGAGGTACCTGCAAAGCACATAGCAAACAACTAGTTATCTCCATATCCTAAATACTTTATTTTTAATGATCTTTTTTTATAAAATATAGATCTAATTTTTACAAGGAATTATAT
>RCHF01001005.1:0-75509 GCA_003987895.1 Neonothopanus nambi
ATCACATGTATTCAAACCAATTCGGGTTCCTCGCTACGAAATCATCGCACGCCTTGACAAGATCCGATGCGTTATATTCCTGAGCAGATTTGCGAACTACATAGTTCCAGATGAGCCTTGTTACAACTTTCAAAATTAAGTATATTGAAAAAAAACGCACTCATATCATGTGTTTCCGGGTCAATGAACAAGTATTTAGACGAGATGAGCCAACTCAATTTTTTCTTGAAGGATGGCAGATTCCACGAATCAAGGACAGGTAGCATCTCCAGTAGATTCTGCAGGAGTTTCATAGCATCTTCGCCGTCTGTCGGTCTCTCGATAGCGATGTCGCCTGTATATAGGAGGTCTATACCGCACATCAGTCGAAGCACGCGAATGTGACAAGGTAGTGGACCCACCTAGAAACGCGCTAGCACCAAAATATGTCCCAGGAAAAAGAACGGATTTCCTTTCATTCTCATTCCACCCCCCGGTCAACATCATCTCCATATGAGGGACCTTAGCAGCCAGAAATGCAGCGTGTGCCCCGAGGCTTGAGAGGTCTTCCTCTTCATCCGGCTGGATATGCTCAGGCCGCAAATGGAAGTCTATCATCTTTCCGGCCTTCCTCAGTTTCTCGAAATCCGCATCTCCCATTCCTACCTCGTCTTCATAGACTACGTCGTATTGCTCTTTGACACCTGCCGCTTTGAGCAATTCTCTAAATTCCAGCATGAATGATTCGACCGCATAACGTGAGTTCGAGGTTGAATTGTAGCGCATGTTGAGGACGAGTTCATTGGCCGATCTCCATTCCCATAAATCATCAGTGTCCGGGTCGGCAGCATTAAGGAATACGCGTTCGTTACTACGAGAAAGAAGAGCGGACTTTGCTTCAGAAGCATGTTGTTGCAACCACGTATACGTGCTTCTTAGATCTCTGAGCAAAGTCCGATTATTTGGATGGTCTGCGGCAACTTTAGTTGCAAGAACTACAAGATGCGCTACCTATATAACCAAGCTGTGAGAGTAACGTAGCTTTCGAGCTTAAGAGTACTTACAACATTCTCAGCTGTTGGCACGCCAAGGGTTGGATATACTGCAGTCAAATTTCGTGTCGGCGAAATCTGGAATCGTGCACGCTGAGTCCAAGCTATTGACAGATACTCGTTGAGCAGCAAGTCATTCGGTGAGACGATGGGATGATGAGGGACTAGATAGGGCTCTGGATCATAGGAGAGGGTTTGAAATCCAGTAGTGTCACGAGGTATAAAGCGGAGGTTGTCCATGCTACGCCACTGTTGAATGTTGGACATGATTTGCGACGGAAGAACGTTGTTATAGTAGCCATAGATGACGGCAGCTCTCTGAAGAGTATCGTTACGATTCTGGCGTACGTCACCGTCAATCGCCCGCGCACACTGAGTAAAAGCGTCGATTGTTACTACGCTCACGACACCGCAGTGAGCCTGGAGGTTTCGAAGATCTCGGTGCATGAACATAGTGTCTTCGGAATGGCGAAATGCGGTGGAGAATATCTGAACTGTGTCATTGAAGAGTTCTTGGGCAGGCCTGAGACGTAGTCCACCATCAGGCACTCGCATTTGGATTCCATTGATCATAGGCCCTCGCCATCCAAAACGGTCACGCATTGTGGTGATTAAGTACTTGAAGTCGGGAATATCTTGAGAGGTAATGCTGTCAGGAAGTCGCAAAATACTCATGAATCCATCGAGGGCCATTGTTCCTGTTTCATACGTTTTCAATATACTCTTGAGATGGATGAGAGCAGAGGAATATTCAGCTATAACACTGTACGGATCTAAAAATCGTTGCAACCGGGATAGAGAAATACCAAAAGGCAGGATCTGCACTTCATTTTCGCTAAGGCGTTGAATGTGTCCACCTTTTGTTGCGCGCCAGAGCGGGAGACGGGCAAGTGCAGATCGGAGGTTGGATTGCAGATCGCGTAAGCTAGCTATCAGGATTTGATCCTGCACCCAGTCTGCCAGCCATTCATGCCGCACGAAAATATCGTTACCAATTCCACAATGGTAGATACATTGAAGAAAGCCCTGGAAAGAGAACTTCTGTTCTTTTGGAAGCCATAGGTGGTGTCGAAGTACAGGTATATTTAAGGACTGAATGATGGGCACGAGTTTTTCACACAAATCATGATCTTGTGGTGCGGGGAGCACATACCCAGACCGACAGTAAGACAAAGAAACGTATTTCTCGTCACCATACGTCGGAAATAGAGGGAAGTCGGCGATGGTATCCAGTGTAACCCCAAAGGAATGCAGATTCGCGAAATGCGACCAGAATAACTTGATCCATTCACCTACTCCAGGTTCGTGATGCGCCAGGTCTTTACGCTGACCGACACGAGTTTCTATAAATGCCAAGATTGCTTCAGCGTCCAAATTTTGAACAGGATATTCAGATGACTTCAGAAGAAGCTCCTGAGTTTGGGGTGAGTAGGTGTCAGATAGGAACCTGTCCAGAGGGAAGAGATCATGTGGAAATTGCATCAAGGTAATGTACACCAGTCGGTGACGATTGAAGCATTGGAACATATTGTCTTTAGTGATGAGCAGCCGCAACCGATCTCCACCACACAACGGACTTTCCAATACATACTGTAACACAGTATCGATTTCGCGGATGTGAAGAAGCCGTTTAGGGTTGAACGCTTTTTGTGCTTCGGCGTCAATCGAAGGGCGGGATAAGACATCAACCAGGCGATTGGGATCCAGTGCTTGTAGTTGCTGCATTGGCATGAGAGGCCTGATGCTGGACGACAACACCACGAATTCCGGCACCTTCAACCGCGTGAGATACTGCGTAACACCTTCGGGCTCCTGGTTTGAGAACAAGGCTTCTGCAGCAGTAATCAAATTTCCATCTACCGTAGGGATCACCGGCCTATCATACTGGGGTAAAGCGGAGTAGAAGTCCTCAGTAATTTGGCGTGATATCTCACCCACAGGCTTCCTTGGCCACCAGTCAGTGAATCTCGTTTTAGGGTTTTTTGTTTTCAGAAGCGGAAGAATGTTGAAAAGCTGCTCAAGGCCAACGAGATACAACGGTGGCACGATGTGTGATAACAACCACGCGTTGTACTCCGATTGCATAACACGTCGGCCTGCGCTATCGGGTGGATCAAAGCGGATACTGCGCCTATCTGTGGATACTGCAAAAGCGGAGTGAATGTGTATGGGCAGAGATGTTATCTCAGGAAGCCGCAACCCAGAAAAGAGGTGATATTGTCGTTCTGGCAGAGACAAAGAATGACGGGCATGACCTAAATAGAACGCTAGACAAGTGTCTATGCCTTCCTGCAGCTTGAGTTTATGAAGAGGGTGGTCCTCCTGGGTAAAATGAGGAGGTAGATCTGATAGTGGTGTTCGAGACTGACAGATGAGCCATACCTCCGTGGTCGGCTTAATGTCATAAGGAGACGTCAGACTCAGAATGCATATTGAATGGTTCTCTGCAGCTAGCCTATGAAGGGATTTCTTGACAGACCATAATGTCTTGAAATGCTCCGATAAACCATCCAAGTGCATTGCAGTGATTTCTTGGAGACATGTGAAATACATGGCATCTCGAGAAAGATTGTAATATGGCTGCATCAGCAAACTTCTGCATCTTCCGATGTCCATAGCAGTTTCTGATAGGGGAGACGCAGATTGCCTCAAGGGTAGACGTATTAAAGTCTGATTCATAGATTGAGTGCCAGTATAAAAGGAATAAATCTAAAGGCATACTACGCACCCCAGGGTATGAATCCATGCCCCTTGAAAATCCAGCAATGTCATAGAAAGGCATCAAATGATCGGAGTACTTCCTAAAACCGGGTAAGTGTGAGTGACCACCACCATCAACATAGCTTTGGTAGACTACCTTCTGAAGTCGGACAGTTTGTACCAAAGAGAGCATCTCCTCCTGCCTCGGCGTGTCGGAAGAAACAAAGCGGTTGGATCGAGAATCATGATAAACTCTCCGGATATGATGAAGGCAACCTATTGGAGATTTAATGAACGGTCGGAGTGATTAAACAAATACACACATCTGAAAAATGATAAAAGGAAAGAGCTCCTAGCCCAAATTTTCCGATGGTACCAAAAACATTGGTTTTTCCCCCTTCGCCAATTCTTCGAATCCCTTTGAAGTCATCACTTGAGAACATAGCATTATTATGCAGGAGAATCGATGGTAATTGCTGAAAGGATGCCATCTCATTGCACAAAATGCGCCGCGCTTCAAAGCTCCGAGTGTCCAACCAGACCTTGAAAACCCTAGCTCCTGCATCAGCAGCATTTGCTAAGAACTCGTTGAAAGAATATTGTGCATCGTAGTCAACTAGCACAGTCTTGATACGCGTGATGAAATTTTCTGACATGTCATCCTCGTCAATTTCATAGTCAAACTCATCTTCATCAATACACATGCCACTGAGAAAATTCAAACCAAGGCAGCGTGCAAGGTCACGCGAGATCTTATGGTGGGCAGCAACAGCGTCGTTATCTGTTGCAGTGACATTGAAATGGCCCGCCATGTCGTCAAAGTAAATGTTGCTCCAGCTGCGTAAGACACCTTCGCAGTCAGGAATTAAAATCCGTCGACGCTGATCCTCCTCCAAGGGCCCATGGGTAGCGATCTCCGAAAGTAGATCAATGACGTCACGGAGATACTTTGCAGCACTTAGTTCTCGCAAAAGAGTTTCCATCGTTGGTCTACAGTATTGTTAGCAATATGGATTTATTCGGAATAATAGTTAAACTGACCGCTCAACACACCCCATCAGCCGGAGAAATTGTAGACATGCTGAGTCGTTGATCAAAGTTGGTGACACAGCTCGAAACGAGGAACTAATAGTCAAACCCTCCGCAAGAAGTGCATGGTGAACGGAAGCCAGCTCCGAGGTAGTGACGGGAACCCAGAGTTCATCTGCAATCACTGCCTTCAAAGACTCGAGGTCCGCACTCGTGAGATGTTCACTTGCGTGCTGGAAGGCAATGTATTTGATTAACTGTATCATTCTCTCCCGGCGATTACCCAACGTTTTAGCATGGAGAGTTCGCTGCACTTGCAATTTCAATGTGTCGAACTCGACGTGAGGCGACCACCCTAGGGCACTGCGTACTTCATCCGATCTTACTGAGATTGCCTCATGGAGTACGAGGTCAAATAGATATCGAGTTTCTCCTACCCGTACATCTCGGCTGTCGTGTCTGGATGCTAGACCGTTCTGTGTAGTCGGTATCCACCTCAGAGAACTTTGTAAGGTGTGACTGAAGGAAGGGTTCCACGTGTTAGCCATCAAGCTCAATAAATCTTTCGCCTTTTGGACCCGCCGTTGGTCAGAATCAGTACAGGTAATGTACCGAATTCGTTCCTCCACAATTTCTACTGTGAGTTCGGATAACAGAAGCCCATGGGCGACCATTGGGAATAAGAAGAGGGGAGTGGAGTACGGCTCTGCAGGAAATTTATTTTCCTCGTCTTTGAATAGATTTGCAAGAGAAGACATGGGATCGATAATTTCGAAAGGAGCCAGTTTCACGGAAGCGCCGACAGGTATGACTTTTGCTTCTCGTAGCAGTTTCCGAGTGCTTTCATTAAGGTCGAAAAGTCGGGGTATGATACGCGACAATAGAGCGTGCTGGAGAAAATCAGGCTGGCTCGATATGTGCCTGACAGCCAGTTCCATTATTTGCACTTCACCGAGTGCACCTGATATCGCTTTGGAGTCTATCACTGTTGCGAGCACGCCAAACGATTTTGAAACGTCAATGAACGTTGTCCCTTCCACAACGGGCAAAGGAAAGTCGTCGGAGCCGACATTGACGTATTTCAATTGGCCGACTGCAGGAGCAAGAACGGTGGATGTGATGGGTAGTTTGTCACTTGACACGCGGGTCGGAAAGATGGGAAGTTTCCGAAATTGACTGAGTTGTGAAGAGTTTAGTGTCACTTTGCTTTTCTGCAAAGATGCAATGACATGGTCCTGTAAGAGTTCCCGATCTATCCCATTGACCAGATTCGATGGGCTAATGAAGTTTATTAGACTGGGGATGTGCTCCACCAGAATAGCCACATTATGAGCGTGTAAAGTAGACGTAGATTTGATGCATGGGTCAAGGAATGGTACCCCACTTCGCTTGAGTGTTGCATAGAGAGGATCTTGAGTGTCGATTGGTAGGAAAACTTGGCTTCTAATCCTCCGTAGATGACCATCAAGAGTGGGAAGAAGATGAAGCGACATGATATTCGCAGTCTTGAAAAGCACTGACGCGCTTTCGTCTATCCATCGCCAGAAGGCTATAAACCACCACTTAAAGACTGGCATTTCATCCGTGATTTCGTCTGATTCAAGAGCCAGCGTACCAAAAAGTGTATTTAGATACTGTGCTAGATGGTTGGATCCTAGTGCAGCTACGTTCGCGGAGCGATTTTTCGCCGCGTTCTGAAGGCGAGAGCAGACACGAGCAGACATTCGATAGAGTGGGATCATCTGCTCATCACAGCGGCTGAACAAAAAAGCTTCGTCAAACGTTGCAATCACGTACGTCGAGGTACTATTGCTATATCGAGAGAGCGAGACGCGGTTTGCATCGGTGTCATCCAAAGGAATGAGTGGTAGTCCTAATGCATAATCGATATCACGTGGTGACTGAAGCACTAGATAGTCGAGAATCTTGTCTTTCCCGTTGTCCTTCAGTGAATGAAGACCATCAATGTGAGACTGACAAGCCAAAGGTAAATAGGGAAAGCAATAGCAAGATACAACAGCAAGTACACACCAAGAGCATGGTCCGAAGGTTTGGCGCATCGAAGGATAAGAAATGCGACTCGATGGGACCGACCCGATCAATGCAGTGATATATGTAAGCAGGCGGGCGAAGAATGGGTATATCAGCTCTTGCTACTGCCTCAAGTAGATCTTTGTCCTCTGACTCGGAAGCTAGCAAAGCCGAAGAGCACCGAGAGATGAAAGAGCCAAAAATATCAGGGAAAATGGTAGCGCTCGAGAATTCTGAAAGAGCGAGTTTTGTGAAATTATTGAGTAAAGAGCCCCAAAACGGCATAGAAACCTGTTCGGGCGGCCATGCACTCCAGATATCCATGAAATCATCTTGAGTGATAAGCACTTCAAGAAGCTTGAGCCAGACCTTCGGAATAAACTCTTCAAAAGTAACACGATTCCATTCCACGAGAAACCTTCATGGAGGGTCAGTAAGGGATTCTCAGTGAACTGGTATTAAACACACCTTTCACGAGACTCTAGACCAATCCCGAGTTCTTCTGGATTTCGAAGACTTTGGCGGTCTGGCGTAAGTGCAAATATACCATGTATATGCAAAGGAAAATTTGTAATGATGGGAAGCGGCAGCAGCGTGAAGAGTCGCCCTCTGATACTCTCCTTTGGGCTAGACAGCGGAAAAGCAACTGCCACATGTGACGATAGTTTGTCTCGACGCAAACAATCACCGATATCGTAGCCAAGTCGGTCGATCATAAGCTCTTGTACATGACATTCAGCGGTGATATCATGAAGAATTCTCCACTTTTCCAAAACGAAAGGTCTAGACCCGACACGCCACTTGATATCAAGTTGATAAGTCTCTGAGAGCGCAGCATTTCCCTTCATGAACGACCTCTTCTCAGTCACATCTCGATTTACAACTTCGACAGTAGCAAATGTAGCTTCATTTCCATCGGCATCAACCCATCTCAGCTCAATGGACAGCACATGCTTCAAGAAGAGTAAGGCGACGCGCAGTTCGTTATTGACGAAGGCAATGTAGAGCTGCTGCATATCATGCATGCTCGCGGGTATAGGTTTGATCCTGCTCTCTTTGGCTTGTGCGGCGGTGCGAAGTGGTAGGCGAACCACTGTCAGTTGCTGATAAGACGTGACTTCGGGGTCAGGAACTACAGCACCGAACGCCGAAAGTTGGTCTTTATAACGATGTTGTTCTTCTTCAATAGATATAGAGACTCCGCCGTCGTGGGGCGGAGCGAATTTCTCGTGAGGATCAAAGATAACTAGCTTGTTGCCAGAGAGAATGTGCAGATTGTCCGTAATCTAGGTCAACGTCCATTCAATGCCAGTGATAACTAATCAAAGATGAATTGACTGACATGATAGCAAGCACGCAACCCTAGCCCGTACTTTCCTGTTTTACTATGTTCATGAATTAGTATATAGGGAATGAACTCATGCGTTTACCACATACCTCTCGTCAGAAGTTTTATTAGAGCCATGGATTGTACGGACTGCTTCCCAGTCGCTTTCGGTGAAAACACTGTTATTCATAGCAAGAAGCGCTGGTCCCTGACTACCCTTGAGGGCCTCATCAACAAGGGTTTCGGTACCATGTTGGCGAGGATCAAGAACAAAGACCTATAGCATACAAAATTACATTCAACGACGACGGCTCGAATTGCTAAAGACTGACCTGCTTTGTTGCTCTGGCATCATCAGAATTCTGCAGTAGTTCACGTATGATGGAGTTGCCGGGGTAGCTATCGAGTATTCCTTTAATGGCAGAAGCCGTATCGACGCGCTCGCGCCAACTGATAGGCATGGTTTGACGTAGATCGAATCCTTGCGAGGTGGCGAAGCAAGTTGATTGGCAGTGAGAAGTGGGATGGGAAGAGCAAAGCTGTAGAGCTGGCTGTCCCTTTATCCTTATAGGTCTGTGTTGTGGGTCCCTAGGCGTAAGCCGAGGGAAGCAGAGCCCGGCGATCACATGCGTTCAAGGCTACAGTGACTCTTCCAAGTCCTTGAAGGATATTCTATTACTTTTTGCAAGCCAAAAATCCTCCATCAACGGCATAGAACTTTTGTAGGCCCCAGACAACGGAAACTTACGAGTTTTACGACATTCAAACCCAAATTGTCCCAAGGCTATTCAAGGCTGTTTTGAAGAAGGCAGAACGAAAAAAGCATCAATCTAGGGGTCCCAGCATCATTGTCATCTGTGAGCGATAGTATTCAACAAGCCCAGTAAAGCGTGTAATGACTTGTTATCCTCACCTGGCTTGAGTATTTCTCACCGCTGCATGAGAGTTTGAGAGTTGTCGAAGAGTACAGAGTGGTTTGGCACGTGGGAGAAGTCTACAGCCCCGACTTGGCCCCGACTGCTTCCGGTCATGCATATGAACCTCCCTGCGATCTCCTCTCGAAGGATCTCAATAGATGACCGTCATCTGCTAAGTATACGCCCCGAAAATGCCTATAGCTAGAAGATCAAGAGAAAGAAGAAAATTACCGGAGGATCTGGTATGGCCGGAATGCTACGCAATCGAACATTGACAAGATATGTCGGATATCTACTCTATTCTGCCCTATATCTATATATACAATTGGCATTTTGGATCTAACAATACATCTTATACCTCAATCGGGCACCACTTCGAAAAAAGCATCCCAGGATCGTACTTCCTCTTCAACTCCTGGAGTTTAGGATAGTTGGCACCGAACAGATTAGCTGCGCTAGTTCGGCTTCCTGAAGTCATCTGAGAGGGATCTTCCGCAACTGCAAAGAACATTGAGTAAAGGTGGATTCGATGCAGTGCATAGAAAGCTTACTGTAGTTCCCGTATCCAGTGTTAGTTGCAGCAGGCAAGTTTTTCTCAGATTTAAGGATGATTTCGATAGCATCACCAATGGCTTTGCGGACGGCAGGTAATTTGTCGGTGCTACCGTCCCAGGACGCGAAGCAGACACAGCTAACACGAGCACCACGGATGTGACATGACTCCTCTGGTGCGTGGCTGAGAACCGTCTTCGTTGGGAGGTACTCGAAGATGAACGACACGCTTAAGTCGAGCTCTTGTGAGACTTTCATGATGTCCTCCATGAGTTCGTCTGCGGCGTCTACAATGGGCTCGGAGACGAAGACACCCTTCATGTAGTAGTTCTTGCCGTGCGGCACACCTTGGTTCTACAACAAAAGATTTAGACACGATCAACTTAGATACAACCGAGGTTTATTCACCTGAAGTGAGTTGAGTACCTCATATGGTACCTCATTGACCAGATCAAGGAATGGTCCTATGCGAAGATATTAGCGGATGGACGGCTGACACAAGTATATTGAGCATACCAAGGTCAAAGAATTTCTTAAAGTGCGCACGACCTTCCGCCTCCGAACCGTTGTAGAACATGATCAAGATGTTCGTTGCCTACATGAATGACGTGTACATTTAGACAAAGAAGAACACGAATGATGAGAACAGTTGAGCGTACATTCCCATCTGGCCCTCTAGTGAGAGCATGGAATATAGCCTCCTTCTCCACGAGACCCTTGGCATACCATGCGTGAAGCTCTTTCATGAGCGCAGGAAGCACAGCTCCCGGGAACATAGCGATGCCGGCGAACACTGTTTTTCTCTGTGGGTGGAGTTGCATGACGAATTCTGTTACAACACCAAAGTTGGATCCTGCACCCTTGAGGGCCCAGAAGAGGTCTTTGTTCTCCTGCTTGTTTACTGTGAGGATCTGTCCGTCCGCGGTAACGAGAGTAACCTAAAAGGAAGGGAAACCTAGATTAGATACCCTGCAGCTTAACAAGAGAAAAGATGTACGAGTGACGAACCTGGACCATGTTATCAAGGGCCAATCCATACGCCCCTGTGAGGAATCCGTAGCCTCCTCCAAGAATCAAACCTCCAACACCAGTCTAGATTCGGTAGCATCAGAACGCAGTCCATCACATAACAAAATGCATCTAGATTTACATGGTTGACGGTACCTCCTACAGTAGCCAGTCCATGCTCGATGGCAGCTTTATCGACAGTGCCCCATACAGCACCACCACCAACATAGGCCAGCTTCTTCTCAGCATCAACCTTCACATCAGCAAAGTATCGTGACAAATCTATCACGAGTCCACCCTCTGAGGAGGACTGGCCGGAGGCACTGTGTCCACCTCCACGTACAGCAAGGGGAAGCTTCGCGCTCTTGGCGTAAGCTATGGCAGCAGCGACATCTTGAGGAGTCTTGACGAATGCCACAATTTTGGCGTTACGCTCGGCGTTGGCCGCCCAACGATGGAGTGCTTCCTTGTATTGTGGGTGGTCGGCAGTGATCCAATCGCCAGTGAAAGAAACGGGAGCAGACATGTTATTGTGTTATCGGTATGCCAAATATGAAGGTGAGGAGATTGCTGAGAAAAATGCCCAAGAAGGAGTATATATATCGGCCACTATGCTGTACAGTCAATCAAGGACACATTTCGTAGATTTTCTGCGGTTGACTGAGAAAGTCAACTCAGAGTTCTGAAGCCTTGCGGTTTGCGGTCATATTACCTTGATCTATGTAATATTCCATTCGCGCGGTTCTCCATGGACAAATTCGTCAATACTGGGATGATCCAAATGACTTGCTGAAAGTTCATCGGCTACATGGAAGGCTCTTCGTTCTCGCTAGACATTGACTAGTCATCGAAGAAGACAAGAAGAAGTAAGACGAGAGTCAGACGAGGTCCAGAAGTTCGCGGTCGTAGGTGATGCCGCAGCGCACGGCATCAAAACACCGTTTTTGGTAGTTGGCGGCCACCTCCAGCTGGCACCGCCGAGACTCAACCAGCGACGGTTTGTACTGAACAACGAAAATACTGGCATGCGCCGGTTATCAGCTATATGTACATACTCGAGGTTTGACTTATTACTGGAACTTTGGAAGAGAGGCTCACATAGTTGAAATAAATAAGGCTCAGATGATTCAGAAGACTCCGAGCCTTTGCACTTGAATCGCCGGGGTTTCCACTACCTATCATCTAAACAAGAGGATGGTAGAAACAGTCACATATATATCAAGACGTACGCAACCTGATTACAATCATAATCAGTTTGGAAGGTGCGTACGCCAGCTATGGAAGGTCTGAGCTAGTACTACTTAAGTACCAGTGATACTTAGTCAAATTTTTTGCTCGATCAGCGTCAGAAGCTTACAGCCGAGTTCCCGTAGAACTCCAGGGGATGATATCGATTGGTATCATGATCCATATCTGTAAGTACAGCACAAACCGTCTGACAATATACTACAGGGAAATGTATTGTATTGGAGCAAGAATAGAACCGGGACAACAGATGATAACATATAAACCTGGCGCAGAGCTTCCGACGAGGGTACGAAGCTTCAATTCTCGGCCGCTGGGCCTTCTCGAAGCTCAAGGTTCAGTGATTATAATCTGCTGCGGCCTTACATGGGCTTGCTGCTGGGAGCTGTGTGTGTGCCGGGGAGTCTGGAATAGCAGCGCGCCGTCACTCCCTCGAGTTCCCAGAACTTCCTCATTTGGGTTGCATTTGGGTGTCCCATTCCGTGTCGGGCAATCCCCTTTCTGCAAAGTATCTAGCTTGCCCGTAAGTGTTTGAGTGGCGTACACGAAAGATGTAGAAAGGTGAGAGCGATCAATCCATTGACATAGGCATGTGGTCAGAGCCCGGTACTTGTATTACCTTTCCAGTTACTTATAAGCTTGAAACTAAACTAGTTGCATCTACCTCAACTAATCGACGTTTCCGCGAGCTGTGAATTCGGATCTGGACCAAAGAGGAAAATCGGTTTACTTGACAGAGACAGGAATATCCCGCTGCATCACCGCTGAACACCTCGTCCACGAAGGCTGCCTGAGGCTGCCATTCTCTCATTCGTGCTCTACCAGGAGACTAGGACTATTGACCGTACATATACGTATTAGAGAGAAGACTCCAGCGATTCGTGATTGAATCATAATTGACTCTCTCCAAGTTCAAGGAGGTTTTCATATTATCTCGTGAGTATTGCAATGCTTATCACTGACAGGCTGAACTCTAAGTCACAGTTGACGTGACGAATACACCTGCCAGCAGTGTTCGCCTCAATGTCGCGGACTTCAACGTGCCAGGAGAGCCTATATAAGGCCCATGAAAGTATTGCTCTGACTCTGTTTGAACAGACCGTTATCGGTCATCCTTCACTACGGTATTCCTCATGGAGCTCTCTCTCGAGCTGCTGGTGGCTGCTACGAGTGTTTTGCTTCTCATATTATTCCTGAAACACCACTACGCTGCTCTACATGAAAGTATCTGGCGCCCTCTTCCGTATCCTCCCGGGCCTAAACCTGTTCCTTTACTCGGGAATCTTTATGACATGCCAAATACCAATTCATGGATTACTTTCGCAGAATGGCGTAAACTATACGGTAAGCAAACAAGTTTAGCTATTCACCTTCTCTAAGTGATTAATTGTTCGAACAAATTGAAGGTGATCTGATCCACCTTTACATACCTGGCGGCGGGCACATTCTCATCATCAACTCGGAAGAAATTGCTATCGAGCTCCTGGAAAAGAGGGCAGCGCTGTACTCCGATCGAGGCCTGTCCTCATTCGATAAAATGTGAGTAGTTCATTGCCGTATGCAATTCCAAGTGACGAAAATCTTCTGCATGCTAGCTGTGGGGTCGACTTCAATCTTGGTACGTCCTTAGTGCAACTGTATCAGTGACTGGCTCTTAATGTGACCGTAGCGATGATGCCTTATTCTGAAAGATGGCGCAAAAACCGGAAAACGTTCCATCAAAGTTTGAAATATGGTGCTGAGTCTCACTTTGAGCCCATTCAACGCCGAAAAGTGCACGCTCTGCTGACTGACCTACTCAACACCCCGGAAGATTTCATGGAACATATCATGACGTACGCTTATCACACTCATATGCCTTATTCCAGTATTAATATCGACGAATCATTTCGTGTTAGATTCACCCAAGGCATTATGTTTTCTGGGATGTATGGGCTTGAGGGATCTAGCCAGGATCATCATGCACAGCTAGCAAAATCAGTGCTCCATGTTTTCGAAGAAGTACTGACACCCGGGAACTTCGTGCTTCCAAAGCTTTTCCCATTCTTATGCTATTTACCGTCCTGGATGCCTGGATGTCAGTTCAAGCACTTCGCCAAGGAAAGCCGTAAGGTAATTGAGGAGATGAGAAATGTACTGTTTGATATGTCCATTAAACAAACGGTATGTAAAAACTTTAATCGAATCTTCTCCTCCTCAAGATTGTCATCTATTCTTTACAGGAGGACACAGGAGTATTGTCCTTGGTTGCTGAGCTCGTGGCAAAAAACCAAGGCAACCCTAGTGAAATCTCACAAATTAAGGATATGGCTGCTGCCTCTTACATTGGTGGGAATCCCAAGTCTGTTTTAGTTTATTCCTCTCAACTGTCTTCCGAATAGCTGCTCTGGAAACGGTATGCTATAGTATTCGGTTCACCCTAAACTGAAATGATGCCTCGAATAGATGTCATCGACTATTAGTACCTTCATTCTCGCGATGACTCTTAATCCCAGTGTCCAAGCAAGGGCACAGGAAGAAATCGATCTAATTGTTGGCTCAGGTCGATTGCCCGATTTCGGTGATCGCCATTCACTCCCTTATGTCGAAGCAGTATATCGTGAAGTAATGAGATGGAATCCAGCCGGTCCTTTAGGTGAGTTTCAGGGAACCACGCTACCAGCATCAGTTATTGGATACTAATTCCTTTCTTCCTTGGACTATAGGTATACCTCATAAAACTAGCAAGAGTGATATCTATAACGGGTACTACATACCAAAAGGTATTGAATCGATTTTGTTGGATTTGCTAACCTGTCACACTCTCATTTCATTGCCTACAAAGGAACTACTGTCATTACCAACATATGGTGAGTCACTCTGAACAGTTCCATTCACAGGACTGATTCTAAGAGTATCTGGTCAGGGGCATGAATCACAATCCTGCCATCTATGACAACCCGGACGCATTTAAACCAGAAAGATTTCTGACAGGTTCTCCGGACGCTCCATTCACAGGTATTAACAACATTTTAGCTTTTGGGTTTGGTCGAAGGTGAGCAGCAACTAGTTACATTTTATCGGTAGCTGGACTGACGGGATGGGCTGTGTCAAAGGGTCTGCGTGGGCCGGTATGTGGCTGATGCTACTGTCTGGCTTGCGATGGTGTGTATCCTGGCCACGCTCAGTATTGCAAAAGCTAAAGACGAGCATGGAAACGAGATCGAGGTGCCAATTCATCAGACTAACCAATTTATTTTGTGAGTATTGCTATTGTCATTCTGAATGAACTTGGTCAAACTCGTGACCCTTCAATTCTGCCATTTCAGTCGTCCAGAGCCTTTCTGTTGCTCCATTACTCCTCGATCTGCTCGGGAAGAACTATTGATCAAGGCTACTTGAAGAGGAGGAAGGGGAGGGGGGAATCGACACTTGTGGTGTAAGTACATTGTCGCCGCGTTCACAACTTTCTTGAACATCTCAAGTCCGTAAGACGATTCGTATGTAAAGATGAAGATATCATACTATTCCGTAAGATAGTATGTATAATAATTACAGGACTAAAAACTCTTTTAACTGCATGAAGGGTAATATTCTAACGAACGACACATGAAGGAATGGAGGACTAATGGTTCAGGGTGGTCGTATTGTCCTGACGGACGCCACTTGTTGAAGAAGTCTGTGGCGCAATCGTGACCATGGCCCAGCTGATGCACGAGCGAGACCATTCACTTCGAGCATGCACGATTCTCGTCATTTAGAGGCTCTAGCGGAACAGCCAATGAATGAAATTGTTTAGTATGAATCGAGCTCATCCATGGATCTTTCCTCTGGCCTTTACAATGGCGGTAGAGACGGATCTTCGGTGCCTAGGATGTCTGTGTATAGTCTTAATCCTTCACTGCTTACTTCCACACGAATCAGGACTGCAGAAGGCAATGCAAGGCATTGCTTCGGCTCCTCCGTTGCCGAAGGAGTGGCCCAGAATTCGAGCTGTAGCGGAAGAGCTGGTGGAGAGCGTTGATAGTTGAAGTCCGAGGGGTCCTAGCATACATCATTTTTCTGCCCCTTGTATTCCAAAACTCGGTCTCGACTTCTCCAACCTTGCACCGACTTTCACTGGATTGGATCTGTTGGCTATACTGGCAGTTCCTTGGAAGCCTAGGGTGCACGGGGACCATATCGCAGAATATTGAACGACATACTTGGCAAGAATGGAGTCATACCGAGGTTTTCATTCGGAATCTTGGTCAGTTCTGAGCTCGGTGAAGTTCGTTGAAGTTGGAGGGAAGGACGAGCTCAACGCGTGCTGGCAGGCCCGGCAGGCTAACCGGCAAATTACCAAGTCTACTATCTGAAGCTGGAAGGCCGGACCATGTACACGCATGTACAGACGTTCTCTTTCACGCAAATTCACCGAAGGGAGCAGTTACAACAATAAAAACATGTTATAAATGCAAACAGTGGAGTAGGGTACCATTGAGCAATACCTATAAGTAGCACATCGTCAATACATACTCTGCGAAGAGAATATAAAGAATGGAACAGCCAGTCAACAAATGTAGGTAGTTATAGCTTTACGAAAAGGGAACGTCAGAACAAAAAAAGGGGGAGTATACTATGGTACGGCGAAGAGGCACAGAAAAAGAGTACAGACACAGTTTAAAGAAAGTCAGCGCGGTGTAAATAGCAAGACGGGAGAAAGCAGGCTCCATGATACATCCATTGTACAGTATGATCACTCATCGTCTTCCTCTTCGTCCCCTCCGCCTTCTCCGCCGCTGCCACTGCCGGCGCCGCTCTTCTTGCCGCTCTGTGAAGAACCTTGGTGAGTAATCTGAACAGGAGAAATGGAAGTATAGATACGAACATCGTAAGCAGCCTTTTCGTCTTCCGCTCGTTCCTTATCTCTGGCAGCTTGCTCGATGTAAGGCTTAAGAAAAGCGACCGTCAGTGAGCAGCTACTATAAGCAAGACAAAGATGGTCCCTCACCTTCTTTTCCTCGTCATCGAGTTCTTTCCATTTAGCACCGAGCAGCTTGCCAACCTCACCTATAAACAATATAAATGTTAGTACTTTATAATGATCGCGCATACAAGGACCAAAAACGTACCAAAGCCAGCGTCAGGGTTCTCAGCCTTGATTCTTTCACGCCAGTCCTGGCTGAAGAACATGTACGCAGAAAGGGCGCGTTTAGGCGCCTTGGGATCCTTCTTTGACTTGCGGGGAGCCTTCTCAGCCTTCTCAGCGGCCTTTCGCTGCAAACGAAAGTAAAAAATGAGTACAGTGTCAAGGTAAGTTTAGAAAAAGGACAGCATATAGCTCGCTATCATCATGCGGGGCAGGCGCACGATGCAATCAATGATAATACCGACACAGAAAGCATGTGGCCAAAAGCCATAGCGATTAGGAGTCGAATGAACAAAGCGAATAGTCGAAATTCGACGGGCGATGTTGAATACGTCATCATCGTTGCAGACGATGAGCTTGGAAGGGTCTATACTAGCGCCAACCATGGCCATAGCCATTACCAGGAATATCCTGGGCTATGAAGCAAGAAATCGCGAGGAATAGAGGTTGTTGAACGAAAACTTCCAAACGAGGAAATAGTCCAACTTTTTCAACATGCCCCACCTCCCAATCAACAAGGAGCTTCCTGAGCGCGCAATCGACACCATCGAACCCAAAGAGAAAGTAAAAAGGCCAGAAAAGAGGATATCGCAAAGCCGAGAACCTGAACGAAGGTGCTTACCTTGGGTTTAGTGGCTTCCTTAGGCATCTAGGGAACGTAAACGAACGCGTTGATCAGCATAACATCGTCAGCATGCCACATCAGCACCAGCGAATGCCCCTTTTACCGCGCCAATGAAGCCCAACATGAACGACTGAGCCCGCCGAACCATAGACGCGACGCGTCTCATGGCCAAACAAACAACGCGCTCACTGCTGGAGGGGTATGGACGGTTGCAGGTGTCGACGACGACGACGAGCAGATAGAGAGCATATTCTGGAGCGATATGGAAGTAGAAAGCAATAATGAACTCACTGTATACGAAGGACGAGAGGGGAAGGGGAAGAATTATTTATGTGCAGTAAAGGACTAGGTGTGCTATATCGCAGTGGTAGCAGAGGGGACGGCTGGCTCTCAGAGGAGCGACTCTGCCTATTATTTTTCGCAGGTGGGAATTTTGCGCACGGACTCCCCGGCCCATGCCGGCCGGCTGTTGCCATTTCAAGCTCCGACATCAACCATCACTCGAACCGATATCAGTCTCTCGGGTACGCTGACACACTTGCAATGCGAGCTCGAGACTCCTGCACAGCGTCTTTGCTGGCCTGTATTGTTCATTTCTATTGTCGAATATACACAGCAGCATGCCGTGACGAATATACATCCGTTGCAATGTTGGCCGTAGAGGGCCGTAGTTGACCGTCAGAGGAGAGGTCTTAGGTCTGCTGATCACTGCCAGCGAAAAATATCAAGTGATACATAGCAGAGTTCAGCGGATTCCCGGTGACCAAGCGACCAGGAAGTTTCATTTCATGTTGAAGCGACGCATGGTCGATAGCGATAACAAAGGCAATATGACCGTGTTTTAAGACACTCCTGCCGGCGCCAGTACGCACTTCAGCTCACACCGGACCCTACTGGACCACAAAATGTGGGACATTAGACTAGCAGGCAGTTGGTTATCGGGCTTGTGGCGTACCTACTATCCGGACATGGTCAATGCAAACTAAGCTTATTATATGAACGTGAGATAAGTCCCGATATTTTCAGCGGAAAACTTGGCCGCGTAATCCTCGATGGCTCCTCTAGCATTCTCCCGGAGAAATAGGCAATTAAGACACATCGACCGCATAGCGCCCGATACCCTTAATAGCTCCACAATATCTTGTAGGCTCAACAATGATTGCATGGCGTGTACGGGTATTGTATCAGTTCCAGGTATCACAGAGTTCATAGCTTTGACACCAAGTGCGAGTGTACCTAAGGGGCGGCCACGCTGTATGGATTTGTATAGACTGGCGAGAGCTGAGCATAGAGCTGCTACAATCAGGAATACTACTCACGAAGGGAACGAGACGCCCTCTCCACAATGCCCCCACGGCGTCCCAAATAACTCAGCCGTTGATTCGAAATTCGTTGAGCAGGAGCCAGAACCGCGTCCAAAGCCGTTTCCGACGCCAGCATGAGCATGTGCCCTTTGCACGGGAGTAGGATAGAGAAGAGGGTGAGGCCAAACCGACTCCAGAGTCTCGATACGAGCCTCGCGTACGTCCTCTCGGCCATCGCCTTTTCCCGCAGAGACACTTGATGCAAGGCTGAATCTACCAAGGCTGACGCCGACGTCCTGGAGACCGTACTTGTCTTTGCCAGAGGGAAGGACATCAAAGAGAACTTGGACGACCGTCGGTGTATTCACGTTTAACACAACTGACGAAACACGACACCATTCGGCGTACTGGCTGAGCAGTTGGATGAGCTGAGTGAACGTCAGAGTAGGAAGTGGCGGACTGAGATGAGTAAGGACATATCCTGATGGAAGTGCTCAGAGTGGACTGGCCATATATCGTGCATGTGAAAACTCACCGAGGCCTGAGAAATAGTCAGAGATATCCATATCCTGATATTCATGGAAAGGAACTTGAACGTTATGTACCTTCCCATCTGCATTTCTCACATAGTGCGAGCCATTGGCCAGGCATGGACTCAGTATTCCATCGTACACTCGACTGAGATATACGTGGTGCGGATTAGTCGGATAGTAGCATAGTTCTTTCATAAACGAAGAAATCTACAAGAAAAAGCGGACAAGTTCTGAGTCAGTGATTTTTTGAGGAAATCGAATGACATACTACGAGTGAAGAAGTTTTAGATACTTGGGCTAATAATTTCGGCCACGCCGCGCCACCTAACATTAAGTAGTTGTAGAGGGTCGTCCAGTCTAAGAGTCTATATCAAACAGCTGAATTTTGGAACCTTCTGAGCTCTGGTACATAGTTCTTCGAGGCAGATGGGATTTCACTGCATGAGGTACTCGAGCAAGTCACGGTCAAAGCTGCACGCAAAGGAAAATTTTGCCGCCGGCAGTTTTTGGCCAGCCAATGTTCATGCATCATGTCCTTTCCCATGCCATGGCTCACTACATACAGCTTCACCGTCATAATCATGCATTAAACCTCACTCTCATGTTTACCATAGAATAAATTAGACAAACAGAGTTCGGGTATAATTTACGAAAACCTCAGCACAGCAAAGGGTATGAGTAAGTAGCACGGAAACACAAGCAAAAGAAGAAATCCCAATTCCAATCTAGGACTTTTCTGCAAGGGCGCGTTGCAGGTAATCGTCGAGAACCTGTAATATTGAAACATCAAATGTCAGATCTTATATCAGAAAAACATAAGTAGGAAACCCACCTCATCCATCTCATCCATCTTCTTGAACGAATCCGCATACAGATCCCTGACCTTGGGATGCAAACTCCCCAAATCAAGTTTTTTCCCAAACAACATCTCTTCAACCTCATCACCCTCTTTCTTTATCTCTGCAGCACCTGACTTAGGCTTTGTCTTCATAGCCCGATACTCGATAACCGCCAACATCTGCGATACCCCGAAATCGTCCTTCGGTATATGTATGTGCTTGGCGGAGATATTTTTCTGCTGCCTAGTTCGACGAGGAGAAGATGGAGTTTGGGTAGGCGTAGGCCCGCGCGTCTCAGTAGGCGACTGAACGGGATGTGTACCAGCAGTCTCATACCCCGACATATCCGACATGACAGATGCGATTGAGGGGTTCCTCCGAGTACCGGACGATTTACCGGCAGTGGGCGTCGTCGTTCCCGGACGTGACTGCTGTCGATACTCATCCGGAGTAGACCTCCCTATCGTAGACGCAGGCGACGCGACACGGCCCGCAACCATCTGACTCTGACCTACTGGTCTAGCCCCAACAGGGGTAATAGACCTTGACCGCGTAGGCTCCGCCTCCACCGTTTCGTCGACTGAATACTCTGACACCGGGGAGGCCCGACTCACATTCTGCTGCGTCGGCGCAAGGCTACCTTTACCCTTTCCATCCTTAATCTTATTCAATACCCTGTCCAGCTTCTCACCCACATTACCCGCTGCGTCCCGCCCGCCCCTACCAACGACCCCTTCAAGCAAATCACCTTTCCCTCCGTCCCTCTTCCATTCCTCCTCAATGATGTCGCTGATATCATACGACTCACCATCGGACTGCACGTACGAGTACCGCATCTTGTCGTCTGTGGTGTACCGCGAACTACGCAAGCGGACATTACCAGGCAGAAGCACGTCGACTCCTCGAACGGAGTTGGTCTGTGTCGACAGTATTGCACGCTGATTTGCGCGCGAAGCTTCCCGCTGAGCAGCGATGATCTCTTTCCGAGACGGGCCCTGCTGAGCTTGAATCTGACCCAGGCCTTTCTGTTTAGAATTGAAGCTCTCTTCGTGTGCACTAGGGCTAAGAGGCTCCGAGCCAGCGCTAGACGCTGACTCGCGGTGGAGGCTGCGTAGGGCAATTTCATCGAGAGGTGCAGACATACGGTGTCGGGAGCTCGAGTTGCGGTAGGAAGTTGCGCGGCGGAGGATGAAGGTTGGGTCGGTGGAGGATACATCGTCTAGCGTTCCCAGAAGCTGTGCAGAATCGACCGAGCGACGTTTGGTGTCTTGGAATCGGCGGTCGACGGCTCGGTAGGTCGGCGGCCGGGGGAAAGCGTCAATGACTTTACTCGATGGCGAAAGTTCTTTTTCTATGAAGATGGAGATATAGTTAGCATAGCACAAACACGTTTCAGTACACAACAAAACGAACCTTGACCCCCATCGACACTAACACTGAGCCCATACCTAACCCTCGATGAACTTCGCCTCTTCGCCAACTTATCCTCAACTTCATCACCCCCATCCACAACACCATCCAAGATCCCAAACCTCTCAAGTCCAAGCTCAATCACCTCCGCAACCGTAACATTCTTCGGGAACACGAAAACCTTTTTACGCAATTTCTGCGACACACCCCCAGATACACTCGATTGCGAACTGTTACCTCCACTGGATCGATCACGTTCTCTGAGCGTGTCCTTGAACACAATCGCCTCAGTGAGAGGATCAAAGACCATATCGTCGGGGAGATCATCAGCATAGATGACAAGCTGCAATGCAAACCTGAACGAAGGCGAACTAAATCTTTCCGACGAAACGTCATCTGACGCCGTGGAGACTGTAAGGAAATTCCCTGCCCTTGGTGAAGCGATACCACTCTCTGAATCTGTTATCGACACGTCCGCTGCAATTAACGTGTCGTCTCCCTCTCCATAGCTCCTCTCAGCATCACCGACTCCCTTCCGATTCAGATAAATCTTCACAGCCGAATCATCCGTAAAATCGTTCATGGGTAGCTTCCTAATCGCAGGGTGCATCGAGAGATTACTCGAAACAGAAGAAATGCTGCCAACACTGCTTCTCTTAACCCTTGGCAGCTCAAGCTCCATCTTAGCCTCCTCAACCAGAGTCTCAAACACAACTAACGGCTTCTCTGTATCCCTAAGCACAGCAGAAGACCCCTCGACCTGCTTAACGGTGAGATAATATTCCCCTGCTTCCTCCGCATCCGATGAACCAGGAAGGCGGAAGCGCTGAATAGCCTGTCTGACGAGATCTGCGGAGGTCGTAGACGAGTTGAGTAACACCGTCTTGAACGTCGCGTCTGTCTGTAGATTGTCCCCAGCAAACACACGGATGACGCTCAATTCAGGCAGCGGGCCGCTGCCGTCAAGCCCAGGGGTGAGTATAAGCGATCCTGGGCGGGGGCGGTTAGTAGGCGGGCCCAGGCCGCTGCCGGAGGAGTGATGGTGGTAGGAGTTATTAATCGCTGAGGCCGATTGGAGACCGTACGAAGGCTGTAGTTCGGGCGGGGAAGAAGGCGAGCGGTTAAGATATTGTTGGTAAAGCGCTTGCTGTTGTTGATCCCTCTGTCGGAGCTGCGAAGCATGTTGGGATACTTGGTGCGGAGGCGTAGCAGGAGATTGTTGTCCTTGTCCCTGCCCCGGTCCCTGTGGGGAGCCCTGGTTTTGTTGCGTCAGCCGTCTGGGGTCCATCGAATTTCGAAGAGCAGTAGCTTGTTGCTGTTGCTGTTGCTGCATGGCAATCTGCGTCGTAGGCGACATCATTCCATCCGGTATCGATCCAGAGCCATTCGAAGGTCTACCACCCGTTCGACTAGACTCCTCTGATACACGGGTGCCTTCAGAGACATCTAACGAGGAAATTGACCCGCTCTTCTCCTTTTTATCTTTATCCTTTCTCCTCCCAAACAAACCGCCAAACACTCCCCCTTTCTTCTTCTTATCCTTCGAATCGTCTGACTCGGTATCACGTTCCTTACGCAGTTTACCCCCGCTAGAAGGACCTCCACTCGCACCAGCACCACCCGCCATCGCACCGCCACCAGCAGCATAAGTAGCCGAACTAACAGGAGCACCCATCTTTTCCTTCCCTTTCGCCTTCTTCCTCAATGAATCCTCCGAATCTTCCTCCCTCACCCGCTTCCTTTCTTCCTCCTGTCTCTGTGTTTGTGCCTGAGCCTGAATCTGTGCTTGTAACTGCGACGCAGAAGCGCTCTCGTCTGCCTCGCGCGCAATTGTAGGCGTCATCGTCATCCGGACAGTTTCCTGTCGGTCTAACGGATCGAGAGGATCCATACGGCGTTGATGTCCTGATGCGGAGGATGTGGATGTGGGACTGTCTTGTGGCGCGGAGCCGGCAGTCGGAGAAGTGCCTGGAAGACGTTCGCGAGAATTTGAGGGTCGGAGGGCTTGCTCAGGAGAGATACTTTGTTGTTGCGCCTGTTGCTGCTGAGCGACCAGTTCTCGCTGCCTTTGCTGCTGTATCTGGATTTGTTGCTGCTGTTGCTGCTGCTGAGCCTGGAGCGCTTGTTGGTCCGCCACACCAGCACTAGGGCGTAAGCTAGCAGGTACCTCAGCTTTGACAGCAGCAGCCTGCCTCGCTTGTTGCATCTCCTTTGCAGCAGCGTCGTCCCAAGCAACACCGTCATCCATCTCCATCGGCATACCCGCAGGAGCGCCCATACCCTGACTCTCCTCCAACCTTCTCTGGAGCTCCATCTCCTCAGCTTCAGCAGCAAGTTCCGGATCCTCGCCCTCGTACCCCTCATCGTCCCATTCGACGTCTTCACCGTCTTCGTCTTCGTCTTCGGAGTGCCAGACCGCGGGTGGGTAACGGTGCACGGACATCTGAGGGATGAAAATGACGCTTTTGGTTTGGCGCGATCGCGAGCGGTTGGGAATGGGGGAGGGAGACTGAGTCTGACCTTGGCGCGAGTTGAGGTTATTGCGGAGACGGTCTTGCGACGCGTTCAAGCCATCTTGTAACTCGGTTTGTGTGGCGGATGCCAACTGTAGAATACAATTAGAAGCTATGAGAATTAAAGGACAGAAATAGACTTACGTCGACATTACGATGCTTATTCAACCTCGCAAGCCTCTCAAAGGGCGTTTCTATGTTCTCAGCAGGTATATACCCTACCTCCTGTGTCTTCAAGACCCTAACAAGCCACCAGTAACTGTTACTGTCGTCCATTAAAAACAGGCTGTCGCCCTTCACAACATTAGCCTGACCCTCGACCGTTGCAGCGAAGCTATGAAGGGAGTACACCAAGTCAAAGTCGATGGACTCGTTCGGTATGGACAGGGACGACGACCCGTCGTCGTCTTCGTCCATGTAGTCGTCGCGCTCCTCGCCATCAGAGTCGTCCTCGAGCACCGAATGCTCCTCGTCGTCAGTCCCGGCGTAGTTGGCCGCGTCACCGTGAACATCCATCATCTGGTCGTCTGGATGCATTTGGCCCCGGAGGTCGAACGTGTCATTGCGCACAGGACGCCGAGTGTCGATGGTTTGCATATTATATTAATGAGTTGCGATGCATGAAATTTGAGTGAAAAGAAAGGCACAGATATAGATGACGAGTCTTCCAGGAGCTCAGAGCGAGAAAAGAAAGAAAAGAGGAAAGAGTTGTGAAAATAAGGGAGACTAGTTTGTTTCCCCAACTTTTTAGACCTGGTGTACTGTAACTAGCGGAAGTAGTAGTGATTGTTATGCAAACACCTTGGTTGTAAACAAGACTCGATCACTGCTGTCAGACTCGCAGACTCGCATCGAACTTCCTTCCTAGAGTGTATAAATTGTGATACAGTGGACTACTTCAAGCTCTACGCGTCAATCAGAAATATCTATATACATATCAGGGAGAGCTAGCTCTCGTCGCTCGAAGCCTGGAAGGTAAATATGTAGTACAATGAAGGTATTGACTTTCATCACACAATACGTGGCCATACGCAGGCTGTACATCTTCAAAAGACATAGTACCACAGGCTGCTAAGCATCCCGAGAACCGACCAAACCCAAAAAACCTCTTTGGAGACGTCAACACTCCGCGTCGCGGCTCCTTTGCGAATACATGTACCCATAGCCGTCTGAGCGACGTCAATTGTCATAGCAGGAGTAGCAATTGTCCCAGAGGGTGCCGCGACCGTTCCAGTGATCGTATAAGTATAAATAGGAGATAGTATTGGAGGCGTCACGCTCGCCACATAGTTCTCATAACACGGTGCCTGTACGGGATTTGCACCTGGTAAAGCTGACAGGTTACCGAGGACTGCTTCGTCAACGGTGTTGGAGATAAAGCAGTTTGAGCTTTGATTGAAGCTGAAAATGCCTTGTGCAACGCAGCAAGAAGGGTCACCGTAGGGGTTACAATTGCAACTTGACAAAGCTTTCTCTAGGACGCCTGCATCCCAGCCGTTGAAGAAATCTGACGTGAAATGTGTAATCAAGATGAGTAAGAAACACTGCACCTAGGAGCTACCTGCATGGTATCCATATCCTGTTGGGTCACCATTTGCGAACCTTCATCAAAATGAGCTAGTTGAAATCAAGATGAGATGTCAAGATGCCCAACGTACACGAATGGCTGACTGGGGGTCATGGCCTGCGAACGCTGACTTTCGAAGACTTGAGTGATCCAATACACCTTGTGAGTTTCAGCTTGGGTAAGCAAGAGGAGGCACTTGATCATTGAAATATTACCTCCATGAAAATTCGCGGCAGTGTGACAGGGTATCGAGGGTCGCTACATGTTCCGTTATCAGGACCAGTCGACAAGAAAGCAACATGGGACTTGTGATCTGGTGAATCTGTATTCTAGTTTTTCAGTGTTAGATCTACACCTAAAGGGCATAGTCAGGAAGAGCACCTTTCCGTCCCAACAGCTTGGAAAGTTCTGTCACAGGGCATTAATGGGAAATGATTAGTCGCACTAGAGATAAATCCTCAATAGACCTACAATCTGCGAGCGGATGCCGGAAGGGCAGCTTTTTCTCACAGGGAGTTCATTATATCTCGTTGACGTCCCATCAAAGTCTAGACATAAAAACGTTATAGCTTGTTGGGCAAAACTTGAAGCGTTCAGTGTTCGTAAGTTCGGGTCACCTGCAAGTTAGAATATGTTATGCCCGGTAATTTCAGAAAGGAAACACCAAACCGGATAACATCCGAAACTGTGATGTGAAGCTCAGAGAAAGAAATGGGTTTAGAGCAAGGAAAGAACCACCTACCTCATCAGGAAACGGAGTTGTTGCATTTGGGGTATCGCTGAAGAGATAGTCTAGAGGGAGTGATGTTGAGGCCCGAATTGTACAACATGCAGTCAGAGTAATTCACTTACATCTGTAGATGATCCATCGGTTACAGTCAGAGCCATTTCGCACACAATGGGATTAACCCGAACATTACTGCGTTTCCGCTTACACTCGTAAAAGATCCATCGTTCTTTCTAAGGAGTAACGCCAATTGCTAAGCATTTCCTACTAGTGATGAAGACAGCACTCTTACTGCCAATATAATTGCTGTTCAATCTTCGTCAGAGATACTGGAAGTAGGGATTGAAAGAGATTCAGACGCACAGGAAACCAGTAGTTGCTCTTGTCTTCCAAGATGGGTATAGACGTGCATTGGCTTTGACGCAACGTATCGGTGGTAAGATTGAGAGAAAACCCGCTTCCTCCAAGAACTGGTACCAAAGTCGATTAAGTACACGCCATAAGAATCGACGCATTGACCTGAATGTACATGAGTAGATACAATGCCTGGGTTAACCACAGGATCCATCCGTTGGGTGGTCAGTATATTGTCTGTTTGTAATCAATTCCAAATCTCGGACTCGTAGACAGATTCTGTGATCCTCACTTGCAGCCATTAGCCAATATGCAGATACACATTGTAGTTGTATCAGTAGTGACAATAGAGAGGCCATAAAGTGGCTCTGAAATCTCAGGCCAGAAGAGAGCATTAGAGTAAGTGAAATAACATTTCTCGACACACGAAGCAAAGTCGTGGTCGTCGCATGGAAGCAAGAGACTCAGTCAGAAGTGGCGCGGTTCAGGCTGAGTCAGCGATACTCGAGACTTGTCACATGACCGTTCCAAGCATTGACAGCTTTGACCAGCGTTTCCATTCCAATGTTACTGAACTGACACTCTGCTGACGCTGTACTGAGAAACTCCTCTGGCTCTGGGCTGATTCTCTTTCAGCGTACGAATAAAGAGACTTGTGAAAATCAGTTCCAAAAAGATGAATGGCTCGGATGCCCCGCCAACAGTTACGCTCGCCCCAGACGGTCGTCGCAAATGTTTCTCGGGACAATGAACGAGTACGCAATATTATAGAGATCCTTTGAACCCAGACAGTGACTAACCGCTCTATAGACCTCACGAAGTGATTCGCAAGAGAATATTCCACGAGAATTCAAATCATCGCGTCAGCAATCTTAAAGCTCTTCGTAGCCTATATGAGTTCCATAAAAACGCGACTTCAAGGCCACCAATAGTCATGCCACGGATGCCAGGTCGATTGCCGGCTACCTGTTTTTGGCAAAGTTATATATTCGCCGATGTTGGCCGAGATATATCCTTTACCTCTCATGATGCTCTCCGTCTATTCAAAATCGGAAGATTGGCGGATGTAGGAATGCGAACATTAACCGTTTACAGTCAGAGCTTGGGGCTGCGATGATGCTCCAAAAATCGCTCAGAACATGGTATAAAGCTAGTTTCGTCTTCGTGGAGTGTTCCAGTTGATTGGAGACTTCCTGCCAACCTGTTTATATCCCCCAAGTCAATCATTCTCTGGGTACTTCTGCAGTGTCATATTGCAGGACAGTGTTCCCCTACCACACTTCAAGGGCCTTCACGGAGAATATAATGACCTCATGTAATTCACCAACCTCAACGCGAGCATCCTGGTCACTGACGGTGCCTTGAGGATCAACTGGAAAAGGGCTCTAATCAGTCGTGTAGCAGGTCAGCCACAGTTTGCCAAGGGATGCCAAGACCGCGATATTTTGGCGAGGTATTCTATCCAGCCTGGTCTTGCTGTAGCACACCAGCTCTCTTCGAGACCTCCTGTTGAGGGTACCTGCATTGACTATGCCTCGTGAGGTCTCGTGTCACCTCTGCGAAGCTTGCTATGTCACTTAACTCTTTTTCGCCCCGGTACCGAAACATATAAATTCAGCAAATCCGATACCTGGAACGACACTCTTGAATACAACTCGGAGATTAAGATGTTGGCTCAGTTTATTGCTCTTGCGCTCATGAGCGTACCAATGGTACTGGCTCACGGTGGAGTACTCGCCATCTCCAACGCAGGAAACTGGTACAACGGTTGGCAACCTTACAATTCCCCTACTGGACAGTCTTCTATTATACGTCCGTGGTATAGCTAGTAAGTTTTTTCATTTAGTCCGTCTTATCAACGCTAAATTTACCGACGTCTTCTTTAGCAACCCAATTCAAAATGCGACGGATCCTACGCTCGCATGCAATGATGACGGAACTTCTCCGCCTCTTCAGCTCACTGCTACAGTTGCTGCCGGCTCAGAAATCACAGCGTACTGGAATCAGGTTTGGCCGCATCCGTACGGACCAATGGTGCTTTTCCTCTAACACTTCTCTGATGCCACATAATACGTGTTCTGATGCCTTGCTTTCTAGTTAGTCTACCTTGCGGAATGCCCCGGTTCAACGTGTACCGGTGTCGATGCTACTTCTCTGAAATGGGTATGCTTTCCTTTCCGTGTTGACAAAGCTATGAGAGAATTAAAGATATCTTTTCAGTTCAAAATCGACCAGTCAGGCTTGATCAATGGCACCGTCTTCGATGGTTTTTGGGGTGATGGTCTCATGATCCAACAAAACTCCTCCTGGACAACTACGATACCCTCCACTGTTCCGAGCGGTAGCTACCTCATTCGGTTTGAGACTATCGCACTTCATTCGTTGCCTGCGGTGAGTACTGAGCGCCACGACATCATAGCAAACGTCCGTTGACTGAAATTCGCAGCAACTCTACCCGGAATGTGCTCAAATCGATATCACGGGTGGAGGTTCCTTGGCCCCAACGGCTGCTGAGCTCGTGACCTTCCCAGGAGCTTACTCGAATTCAGACCCTGGGCGTAAGTTGTTCAAGTAGAACCTATCGCGAAATTCTAATTGAGCAGCACCCTAGTCACGATCGACATTTACTCGAACGCTGCACAAACTGAGACTACTTACCCCATCCCTGGACCTCCTCTTTATGGCTCCGCGGTATGTTAGCGTTTTGTTTGTGCTGCATATTGTTGAATCATTATCTTTCCACAGGGTAGCGCATCTTCTGCGCCTTCCGCCCCCACCTCGGCCTCCCAAACTGTGGCATCGTCAGCCTCAAGTTCGGCACCAAGTTCTACCCCGTCAAGCTCTAGTGGTTCAGCTGCTCACTACGCGCAATGCGGTGGAATCGGTTTCTCAGGAGCTACAGGATGGTCAGTTAATTTACCACATGGATGTCGACAAGTGCCTGATTGTTGCTGTGTGATTTTTAGTGCTTCTCCATACACATGCACTGTGGTCAACCGTAAGAATGCCTAGTTTTCTTCTCTACAATCAGGCTAATTAAATCTTAATCGTCCCCCCAGCTTACTATTCCCAGTGTCTTTAAGCAAGAGCATACGAATGCTTTTCTTGCAGATTCGTAACTCGACTATGACAAGAGTTAGCGTACATTTACTTTCATTGTCCAGATGTATTAAGATTCATCAACAATTTACATCTCTAACATCTATCCGAAATCTGTGACATATCAAATCCTCATGCGACAGAATCAATTATTCCATAGCTTTTATGCGCATGTTCTCCAAATCTGCCCAACCAGGAAGCCCAAAAATGCGTGGTAGATCTGCCCATATTGTTTCTCTAGAATCGCGGAATTTTGTCTGCGAGTAGTGATAACATGGGGTGCAAAGACCGTCCCTAAGGGAGTCCCAATTCTCATCCATAAGATCTAAAGGGTCTGCAGTGTCCCAGCCTGCTACGATTGTGAGCCATCGTAGCCTAGTTTCCACGCAATCCGCTTGGTGAGTACAGCCATCAACCTCGGCGGCTCGCAAGAATCGTAATGAGTGCTTGTTCTGAAGCACAACAAGCTCAGCACGCCCAATTAGAGCTTTTCGCTGATCCTCTACATTCAGCATTAGACGTTTGCCGCACCAAGTTTCACCATCCAATATTTGGGTGACAGTGTATGAAGAGAGGCAGTAGAGGACAGCCGGAAGAACCCAGAGAACGTCAAACTCGCGGACTATAGAGAGGACAGCGAAAGGGGTATTATCAACGGGAGGAATAGAGCGAAGGGCGTCTCGCTTGCTCCAGCCGTCAAGTGTCATCGGGTATGTCGTTTCAAGATGTAGAAGGGCGCGTTTTCGAAGAAATGGGACGTCATATTTGGTGCCGAGTCGAAGAACTCCAGAGACAACGTTAAGTTCTGTTTTGGATGGTGGTGGTTCAAAGAACCTACACACAACAGACAAATAAGCATGGTGAAAGCACAAATGATTCAAAAGCTTACTCAGGATCAAAGATAGCCTTTAGAAACGAAGTCAGATCATCAACAGAATCATGGAGCTGAACGGAAGGGCAGCAATGTGCTTGTTGAGCATCAACCGGTTGAGGAAAGGTGATCATGTCACGAAACACAGACGATTTAGAAGCAAGCAGACCACTGTAGACTTTGAACACGACATTGCCAGCTTCAATAATGAGGTTTCCGTCATCGAACCAGAGTCCGTCAACGCAGTTTGCTGGCGGGTGGTCATACCCAACTTTTGAGCTAATGGAGTCACCAGGCACCATAGTGCTAGAAGTCTATGGATACAGACCAGCGATAAAAGTGAGCCGACACGGGAGGAGCAGCGTATGCTGCGTAGTTGAACTACATGTACAGGCGCTGCAGCGCTGAGCGCTTGAGTTCAGATCTGATGTGGAAGTGGTTTGCATAGTTGCCGGTTATGGAAGGTAGCCACGTGACAGACTGTTTCTCACCTTTTTCACGTTTCTCAGAGTTCCTCTCTCGCTGGCGCCTCACCCCAGTGTTCTCCCGAAGGCCTAAGCCCTTAAGTTTGTTAAGGCTTATGAAGGCCTTAACTTAAGCCTTCAGAATTTTCAGTGAAATCACGAGGCCTTAATGAAGGCCTTAATGACTTGGATGCAATGAAGGTGGGACCTACAAGTCATACCACAACTGAACGAAATTTTTATAGTCACAGTAGGTATCATAGCTCAATAATCATAATCCGCTTTTACTTTGATTCAGACGATGTCATCTAAAACAAACCCATTCTGGGAATACTTACATAGAGGAGAGAAGCAAAATAACAGCCCTTTTGTGTCCTATTGTAAAGCCTATGTCCAGCACTTTCAAGATAGAACTCAAAAGGTATATAAAACCTGGGTTGAGGATGCTGATGAGCCAAAAAATTTTTGCTGAGAAGCCAAGAGAAATTTCAGCTTAAGGCCTTAGCTAATGCCCTTAATTTAATCCCTTAGGCCTTCATGAAGCCTTCATACATGATGACTTCGTAATTAAGGCCTTCAGGGAGAACACTGCCTCACCCAGCTCTGGTGTCATCCAAGGCATATTCAACAGCTTCCCTCAGCTTCCCCGGAAGTTCGCTTCCTTCAACTTTAGCAGGCTATGCATTGTGATATATTACCAATAAATTACGAAAACATAGAGCTGAAAAAGATTACAGCTGCCAACTAGAATAACTTTAGTACGATTCAAGTTGGTACTACAGATCCAAGAAGAAAAGCAGGCAGTGACAGAAACTGTCAGAAGATATGAAAGCAATATAAGCCGCAAAGCGGCTAGTAAACTCATCCGTAGTACCTATCGAATGGTCACTCCTGCCGAGTGTCCTCTCAGTCAGAAGAATCGTCATCCCGAGGTAGCATCGTAGACGCGTATTCATCAAGCACAGCAAGGATTTGCTCTTGTTCCTCCTTAGGTCTTAGCACACTGAGATGAATCAGCAAGAAGTCAACGGTTTGAGACCGAAGCAACTCACAAGGCCTGTGCGAAAGTTGGGACATCTTGTGGATTCTTGATATATTCAAGGTCTATCAACGCTCGGTGACGAGAAGCCAATCTGGTTTAAGTTGAACTTCAGGACTGCAAGAACATAGCTGACCAAAAAATTGTAGCTTACTGCTGTTCGGGATCCGGGGGCGGGGGCGGGGGAGCAGGGCGCTTGTGATGCTTTCGTATAGGAGGCCACTGCGGTTTCGGGGGGGATGGCTCGCGTTGAGGAGATGAGCTATGCGCAGGTACGGATTTTCTCGCTTTCTTCCTCCGGGATCGACTGTTCTGGGTGATGTGTACTGATCAATCACCGTCCACGATACTAAGTCTGAGGCAGAGAACTTACTTCGACGATTATCTTTGCTCGCTCAATCTCAATCTTGCTGGGGAGCAAAATCTCGTCGTTCCTATGACTGTATGAGATACCTATGGCACTCAAAGTCTTCTCCACATCGTTTTGCTCTTTTGCTTGGACTTCCGGGCGATTAGGAAGATCTAGGGGACCACATTTAATGGGGTTGGCTTCTTAGATAGCATGCGACGAACCATCGTCAAATAATAGCGCGCTGAGACCTCCCAGATCCTGTCAAACATATTAGTGCAATGTAAATGAACCAGCTAGCAGCCTACATCTTCCTTATCAGCAGCCTTCAAGTCCGCTTCGACTGCTTTACGACTTCCTGAACTGCCCATATTTGCTAGAGCCCAGTCCAATTGCGCAAGGTTGGCATTTTCAATCTGAGTGCATACTTAAGAAGCTGAGAAATTAGATTGGACAATTGGACTATACCGCCATCTTAGTTGCAAGCGGGTCTTCATGCAGCTTGAAGATGTTCTTGATTCCAAACAATTCACCCTTCTTCGTCGGATCGCCTTGCACTCCCTCAAAGTACCTAGAAAAAAACCGTTCACCGGAGAGAAAATATCGAGGGAAAGAGTCTGGTTACCTTGTCTGTATACTAGCTTCATACCCAATTGCCATTTGCTGCTGTTTGTAAAGCTGGCGTGCATAGATCAGCTCCTCCAGTGCGCCAGCACCGAGTAGCCGATACACTTCGACGTCGCGCGTCTGACCAAGACGAAAGGCTCTGTTAAGATCGTCAGGCGTATGTTAACCTTAGGGTAGGGAAAGAAGTACCTATCCATAGCCTGTAGATCATGGGCGGGGTCTGAACCAGGTAAATTCGAAGTATTCGATAAGAAAACATCTTGCAAACGTACTCCAATTAGGGTCTACATGAAGAGCATGGTTAGGCCGAAGGCTAGCACCAAGTCGTTAAATAGCTTACCAAAAATAACGACTTTATTGGCACCTTCATGACGGTGTAAGTGAGTATCCGCTTTTAAGAATTAGGAGTATGTACCGGTAAGATTCAAACCCGTGCCTCCGGCCATTGTTGATATGAGGAATATGAAAATCCTAGGGTCGGCGTGGAACTTGTCGATCAAAGGCATTCCTGCAGATAGCACCCTTGTTCAGAATTGCCTTGCAAAGTGAAATGAACAGTCTTACTATCCCGTTGCTTAGTGCTACCCGTCAGAGATAAAAAGCCGTGCCCTAATTGAAACGTTGTGTGAGGAGTGAGTATTCAATTGGAGGAGAGATACTCACCTTCTTTTTGCAGGTGGAACTGCAACATCTCCAGCAGTCGGACGGATTTCGTGAAAATGAGTACCTTATTCGAACCACTGTGCCGCCATTTCTCGAGTAATGTTTGTAGGGTCTAGACAAGGGCACTAAGAAAAGAGGACAGCATGAACGCAATACACGTACAAGCCACTTGCCGCAGTTATTTGGCTCAATTATCGCTGTCCCATATTTTGGAGTTTTTCCATTGGGGAATACCACTTGCGCTAAAACTCGCTGGCGCTCGACCTAATACGAAAACCCATCAGACTTGGGGTAAAACAGTAGGAAAATGTTAATTACGTACCTGCTCTGGATCATCCTTGGGGCCTACCGTTGAAAAAATCAGGAAGATGAGAAAAGCACGACTGTTCGGAGTTTGAAGCACTGACCAGGTAAAACCAATGCCAGATGATTGGACAACTTCATTAGTACGGACATGTACCGCAGAAGATCCTCTGCTTGATAGGGATGACAGCACTTCTTGGTCCTGCGAAAAACTTTGAACGAATGTCAAGCAACCGAGCACAAGCCACGCACAGCTTTCTGGACCCGCATTCACAAGGGTCATCCTTGTGAATTAGATGTCGAACTGCATCGGATTGTAGTACTTGTCTATAGGCCTGGAGCTGTTTCGTTGCCAGAGGACAAAAGACCACTAGATCAGTCTTTTTCGGAAGCTTGATGAAAGCGTTAGCCGTGCATGATAGGAATAAGAAAGACACTACCTGGTCCTTGATGATGTTCTTCGTTCTAAATTTTGGCAGTGTCAATCATGGAAATCTAGGCCGCAGCACAATCCTCACCGTCGTAAGAACAATCGTGGTAACAACTTCTCTTTCAGAATCAACGCAACTTGCTGTAATAAAAATTAATCCAAGCTGAATCTACAGCATTCTGGTATACTCACCAGCGACTTTGCTCTCTCTTCCTCGGTTGCGCGAGCTGACTGTCCAACGGCCAAAGGACGCGTTACGCACTTGTTCCATTGTTTAGATGTCCCCAGCCAATGAGGATTAGTCCAGTCTAGAATAGCCCACATTTCGTCATAGGAGTTTTGAATTGCAGTACCGGTAAGCCCGAACCGCCTGGAACAAGTGAACTGATGATAGGCTTTGGCAATCTTGGATCTCTTATTTTTTACGCGATGAACCTCATCTACGATAATGCAGGACCAAGCGAGTGTATCGAGTAAATCAATATCCTTGCGCGCTAAATCGAAGCTGGTCACAACTAAAAAGATGGTCAGAGCAGAGAAGAGTAGACTGATGAACTTCATGTACAGACCTACATCCAATCTACCCATCTTGAAGTCATTCAAAACAGGCTGACGCTCTTTCGGGCTTCCGGCGTAGATCCCTACTTCAAAGTAACCCCACTGCAAGCCAAATAAGCACTAGTTCCATGGGTGTAAGTAAGACTTATGCACACATACAGTTTCAAATTCTCGTTCCCAGTTGTGCACAACTGAACTCGGCGCTATAATTAAGCAGGTGGGCCAGGTAGCATCAGCAGCAGGCAGTTCGCGTCTCTTCTTCCATGCCTCTCTGTCTTGAAGCCTTGAAACGTGCTTTCTCCGTCGTTCTTGATCAGTCACAACACCGTTCTTCCGCATAATTGCAGAGAGAAACGATATCACTTGAATGGTCTTTCCTAATACAACGTGAGAAACCCTGCTTTGTCGCTAGAGGTAAAACTTGCCCTAGAGGTAAATAACGTTGAGTTCAGCAACGAATGGGAACGAAAATTAAAAATTAAAATTAGCTCACTAGGCCCATATCATCACCCAACAATCCACCACGGCCCTCCTTATATTGCTTGTAAAAGAACTTGATACCTTCACGCTGATACTCCCGAAGATACGTGTTAATAGTCACAGGAACCTTGATACCCTTTGCTGTATCCAGAACCAGAGGTCCTAGTGCAACTTGACCTTCTGCTAGGGGAAACCCTGGTCGAGGACTAAGTGTCTACAAAACGGAAAGGATGTCAGGCATAATTTTCGCTCGCGAGAGATGAGAGGGATTCAGACCGTATCATTGGGAGTAAATATGGGTTCCGGTTCAGATTCGCTTTCGGTAACAGACTCTTCAGCGGGGCTCGCGTGTAGTTTTTTCACGGGAGGGGGTACAGCTGGCGCTTCAGGTTCAGATTCACTTTCAGTGACGGATTCTTCGAGGGCATCATTGGGTTTTTGATTGGAAGGCTTTGCATTCGGCACTGTTCTTCTAGGTCAAAAATGTACCACCCTAAGGTGTGAGTACGCTTACCAGGCTTTCGAATTACCACAGGAACATCGGATTCTGACTCAGTGACAGAGTCTTCATCTATCATGGGGTCTATGCTCGGATGTGAATACAGCGGAACTTAACGCAGGCTGTAGACACGTACTTTTCGTCGGAGATGGCGGAGGAGGCTTGGAGTTCGAGTCTGCTTCCGATTCCGATTCTGGCTACTAGTTAGCTGGCTATTCAAGGAAAACCATAAGTCACTTCACCAGTTACAGAATCCTCTTCAGGTTTATGACCGGCTTCCTTCAATGTGTTGCTGGATTTCTCTATTGTAGGATGTTGATCGGGCGGTTTTGTTACGCGGCCAACCACAGCTTTGAGTGTTCTGATAGGTTCGTCTTCATCCTCATTGTTATCAGACTCTTCGACCTCATCGTCGGTTTGCGCTTCATCGTCTCCGTCGTCGTCGTCGTCTGAGGCCGATTGAAAATCTTGATCATGACCTGTATGAGTTAAGTAAAGTTTCTTAAAGAAGAGCAAAGATACCGTGCACACCAAAGAACTCTTGCAGCAGGTTGGTTTGGTCATATTGGGGTTGTATACGGGTAGCTAAGATGACGAACAAGTTCTACACGTCAAGTGAGGGGAGCCAAGGTGTGTGCTTACCTTGCTGAGCTTTCGGTATTTCATAAACAAAGTCTTCGTCCTCGTCGGAAGAGCTTCGTTTCCTTTTCTTGCCCCTATTCGCCCTCTGATTTCTGTCCTTCGACTCCTTCGCTAATTTGGCTTTTGACTTTTTCTTCTTCGGTTCATATACGTATGGTTTTGTGTTGAAGTCAGAGTCAGAGTCAGGTTCTGCAAGGCTGATGATTCAGTTGGGGCCGCGTTTTGGATTTTGGGCAAGAAATTTTATATACCCAGAGGTGCTGGTATTGAATTCAATTGGCCTGTTGATACTGAGTTCAGAGTGATATTCACAGAGAGCAACAGTCAATAGCTTAACGTTTAGAGTAAACAGAGGTTTTCGTCTGTGTTTTCGACATCTTTAGAGAGGAGATGTCGACCAGCGCGGAGGCGGAGTCGAAGTTCGGAGTGTAGCACTGCCACAATCGAATGACAAGTGATTTAGAGACGCGTCAGGTCACATGATATCCACGCGATCAATGACTCATCACAGCAAGCCTTGAGCTGCCTTGAGTCCGACAAGTCCGAGTCCGACTGAGGACTAAGGACGGTCTCTTATTTGCTCGGCAAATTAGAACTTGAAATGCTAGTGATATCTTGTTCAAAGGAGTTCATATGACATAAAGCCAAGTTTTCGCTACTATCCTCGTCCCGAAAGTCTAAGCTCACGCAGCTACGCTAACCTCCACAAGTTTACTGTTGTGGGTATTGACCATGTATTAGATTTCCTGGTCCACAGTGTACTATTCGTGTACTCCTCGGAAACGGACAGTATCTCTCTTCAATCATCTTGGCCCCTGACAATTGGAACGACATGAATCTAAGCATCACTAGAGATATATTAAATGTTTCCGGACCGTGACGCCTATTTTCATTACTATGCAGACATTTATCCATTTGCTGAGCACAGTCGAAGAAAACAGACCTTTAATGTTGTGTCAGATATGTCAGTTCAGGATGGCAGAATGCTTGGAAAATCGGAATGCTGATCTTGGTGGTACCTCAAAGCCGCATCTATCTCGAGATATTTGCGCATCTCACATAAGCCTGAGCTGGCCTTGTACGGGTTCGCATCTTGAGATTCCGGGGTATATGGATGCGTGGTTGGCGCGCTACTTAACTGGGTCTCTCCCGATGAGTAGGTACTCATGTCAAATCTAATATAAGAACGCACCAAATCTTGCTGAGTGTAGCAGTATTGTTGCCGTGTGCTGCTAGTACCTGACCCTAGTGAGTCTGGAAGACGATCTCGGCCAGATATCTTGGTCCGCAAGTCTATAAGTTACTGCTTCCGATGACGCACCGACCATCATATCAGAGTTTGGCTTGGACGGATCCTGAAGTAACTTGAAGGTATAATAATCTCATGCCGCAATAGCTCCACAGGCTACTAGTATCGGCATCTTCCTGCAATTCCCGTCGGTCATGGAGTTTATCATAATGAGGTCCGGGTCAATGCATAGTAAGGCTTATAGTGAGGAAGTATAAGCAGAATGCTCTGTAGGACGTAGTTAGGATCTCACCTGTAATCCCGATCTATAGGATTACCTTACAAAATCCCTAGAAGAATCCAGTCCCAGAGTGTTTAATCCGTCCAGAAGACAACTTGGCATGCTCCTTCACAGGAACGGACCGGATAACTTCGAATCAGTCGAAGTTCTAAGTTCCGAAACTTTGATTGAGAGGATAAGTAGCAAAGCAGCAAGAAATTGACCCACTAGCACGTGTAGGCAATAGGTGCATGAGCCATGAAATACCAATCCGATGGAAAAGGAATGTCTCCGTGAGCTCAGTCGCTCTGGATTGTGTCAGTGATCGGAGTAACCCGAAGCCTGTAGGATGGCTCTAGGTACGTAGATGGAGAGTTTTATCAATAGTACCAGCTATAACGGTGAGTTAGAGGCACAACAGCGTTGATATCACTGACCCAAAGAATGTATTTGGGAAGTTTGGTCTCAAAGACAGACGACCATAAAAGCTCCGTCCGAAACGGGTCTCCTACTCATTCCGTCTCCTTCACGCCTTACACTATCGTACAAAGCTCGACCGAGACTCTTTTGTGCCTGTTGAGGGACCATTTCAATTCGGTAACTTATCGTCGTACATAAGTTTGAAGGAGAACCTATGGTGAGTACAGTGTACTACAAACTTCTTGGCTGAAACAAAGCGATTTTACACACCACGGTCAAATATAATGGATGATCAAGTTGCTAAAGCTCTCATCTTTGACACCAAGTGCACTGAAATCCACGTTTGAAATGGTAGCCAGCGAGGCGAGAAGACCTGAGAACGAAGTTCTTTGAAAGATACTTTGTGAAAGAATTGTATCAGGGGCACGTGACGGCGATACTTAGACGCCGGGCGCGTGACCAAAAGTGACCGACCGGATACGCTCTCTTCTCATCCAACGTTGCCCATCGTCAGTCATCGACCTACTCAGAGCATGTCCAAGCCGTCTACACCGTCCAACTCGAACACTCTTCTCCTTCGTCGGCAACTCGCTGAGCTCACCAAACACCCAGTCGAGGGTTTCTCAGCTGGTCTGTGCACGCAGGTCTGTCATTTGGTGGTGTGAGCTGAGCTGATTTCTGGAATAGGACTTGTCGACGAGAATATCTATGAATGGGAAGTCATGATCATTGGGTGAGGCACGAACTTCACTTCATGAGAGTTAGGCTTACCTCTGTCATCGCAGACCACCGGATACCCTCTAGTACGAGTGATGTTTCAGTTAGATGTCCGCATGTTTCCTGAACAAACATAGTGAAGGCGGATTTTTCAAAGCGCGTCTCACTTTTCCACCTGAATTCCCTCTCTTGCCTCCCAAGATGAAGTTCATTACCCCGATGTGGCACCCCAACAGTGCGTGCCACTTGTCCACCTCAACAACTTACCACCTTCTAATATCTTCACAGTTTACCCTGATGGCGTCGTCTGCGTATCGATTCTTGTACGTCTTATTCTTTTCGCAGTATATCTCACGTATATACGTTACCCTAAGCACGCACCGGGAGATGACCAGTACGGGTATGAAGATGCAGGAGAAAGATGGATGCCAGTTCATACCGTCGAGTCGATCGTATGTTATCCATTTACGTCGTGATCAGCTACTTGTGGCTCAAGCTCATTTCTTTCGCAGCTTGTCAGCGTCATTTCTCTCCTATCCTCCGACAGACCAAACTTGGATAGCCCTGCTAATGTCGACGCAGCTAAAGAAGTGCGAACTGATTTTGAATGTACGTGGCAATTTTCTCCTACTTATCGCCGAGCATCGTATAGCTGACCTTCTCCTGTAGCATATAAGAAGAAGGTCAGACGTTTGGTCCGCAGAAGTGCTGAGGAAGCCTACGAATGATCATGCAATCTTGCATTTTTATTTTACTTCTTGTTTTGATTCCTTTTTTTTGTTCTTCCCTAATAACAAGACGACTTATGTCTGAACATGTAACCATACGAATCTGAACATATTGACTTTCATGCTCGCGGTCCAAGCTGTCTCTATGAGCCATGGTGATCACGTGATTAACAAAGTCATTGTGACGCGTGACATAATTTTCGTCTTCCATCTCACTTTCCTGGATTTGTTGATAAGGCTCGGTTCAGACTTGGGGTAGCATATCTCAGGATTGGGCATGGATGCTTCTGAAAGTGGCTGGGAGGATGCCAACAAGAATTGGCGAGGACTTGGGTTGACTGATCCCATTAAAGCGATTGAAGTGCGTGGCTACCCTCTTGCAGTTCTTTTGGCTTCAATTCAGCTATACAATAGGATAAATGGCTTTTACTTCCAGCATTTCTCAAAGTGAAAGGGCTCGTCAAACAACACATCGATTCATTCAACTATTTTGTCGACGTTGACATCAAGAACATTGTAAAAGCCAATAACAAAGTCACTTCTGATGTCGACCCTCGTTTTTGGCTCAAGTACACGGATATCAATGTCGGATTTCCTGACCGCAATGAATTCGAAGCCATTGATAAACGTGTTACACCCAATGAATGCCGTTTACGCGATACTACCTACAGTGCCCCAATCATTGTCACAATCCAGTACACCCGAGGCAAAAAGATTGTCCAGAGAAACGTCAATATAGGACGTCTGCCCATTATGCTTCGAAGCAACAAGTGCGTGCTGACTGGCAAATCAGAAGCGGAGTTGGCGCGCATGATTGAATGTCCGCTGGATCCAGGGGGATACTTCGTGGTTAAAGGCACGGAAAAGGTCATCTTGGTCCAGGAACAGCTGAGTAAAAACCGTATCATTGTGGAGACCGATCCTGTTAAAGGTGTTGTGCAAGCTTCATGTACCTCGTGAGTTGTACTACCCACACAACAACTATCCGGTGCGTTCGTTCTTCTCACCCCTCGTTTTCCAGATCGACTCACGGTGGTCTCAAATCGAAGACATATGTCGCCACGAAGAAAGGAAGAATTTACCTCCGTCACAATTCCATACATGAGGACGTTCCTATCGTTATTGCCCTCAAGGCACTTGGGATACAGTCAGACAAGGAAATTCTTTTGTTGACTGCCGGAAATACTGAGGCTTACAAGGTGGCATTTTCGGCAAATCTTGAGGACGCTGCTAAGCTAGGCGTCTTCACGAGGCATCAGGCCCTGGAGTACATCGGCTCGCGTGTGAAGGTGAATAGAAGAGTCATGGGTCCGAGGCGACCTGCTTGGGAGGAAGCTCTTGAGGCTTTAGCAACTATTGTACTGGCTCATGTTCCTGTCAATGGTCTTGATTTCAGGTCAAAGGCCATTTTCGTGGCTACTATGACGCGTCGAGTGCTTATGGCTATGGACGATGAGAAAATGGTGGACGATAGGGATTATGTCGGGAACAAGCGTCTTGAACTGTCAGTAACCTTCTTTGTGTCAGGATCTTGCGGCTGATATCGCTTTTCAATAGGGCTGGTCAGCTGCTAGCTCTTCTTTTTGAGGATCTCTTTAAAACCTACAATTCTAATCTCAAGTCTGCTATCGACAAGGTTCTCAAGAAGCCCTCACGAACCAGTGAATTTGATGCCTTCAATACCATGCAGTTCCAGGGGGACCATCTAACATCTGGCTTCGTCCGTGCAATATCCACCGGAAACTGGTCTCTCAAACGTTTCAAAATGGAACGTGCGGGAGTAACTCATGTCCTTAGTCGACTTAGCTTCATATCTGCGCTGGGCATGATGACTCGTATATCTTCTCAATTCGAAAAGACTAGAAAGGTTAGCGGACCTCGAGCCTTGCAGCCTAGTCAGTGGGGAATGCTTTGTCCAAGTGATACTCCCGAAGGAGAAGCTTGCGGTCTAGTCAAAAACCTAGCCCTCATGACTCATATCACCACGGATGTAGAGGAAGAACCGATCGTTCGCCTTGCGTACATGCTTGGTGTAGAAGGTGTGGATTCTTGATGTCATGTTTCTTCTATTTTAACTCTAATGCTATGTTAGACATCAGCTTAGCCACAGGAACGGAGATATACGGACCTCATACCTTCGTGGTCAACGTAAATGGAACGATCATAGGACTCACTCGATATCCCGCTCGATTTGTTGCTCAGTTCCGTAAACTACGGCGCGCTCGACGTGTCAGCGAGTTCGTGAGCGTCTATATTAATCATCACCATAAAGCCGTCCATATAGCCAGTGATGGAGGTCGTATTTGTCGTCCTATGATCATTGTTGAACATGGGCGACCTCGGGTTACATCTGAGCACATATCGGTAGGATCTCTTATGTATTTCCGAAATGAAACTTCTAGCTGATGACATCCCGTCTCCAGCGGCTAAAGCAGGGCGAGCTCGTCTTTGACGACTTCCTCCGACAAGGCCTAGTGGAATATCTCGATGTTAATGAGGAGAACGACACATACATTGCGCTATATGAGTCCGATATCGTCCCGTCTACCACGCATCTAGAGATTGAGCCTTTCACGCTGCTAGGCGCTGTGGCCGGCTTAATCCCCTATCCACATCATAACCAGTCCCCTCGGAATACTTATCAATGTGCTATGGGTAAACAAGCGATTGGAGCTATCGGGTACAATCAATTGAATCGCATTGATACATTGTTGTATCTGTCTGTCTATCCGCAGCAACCTATGGTCAAGACCAAGACGATAGAGCTCATTGGATACGACCGACTTCCAGCGGGTCAAAATGCCACAGTAGCTGTTATGAGTTATTCAGGTTACGACATTGAAGATGCTCTTATATTAAACAAGGTCATATGTTCCGATTCAGTTTCAATTTAGAGTGGCTGATTTTTCCTTCAGGCTAGTCTGGATCGTGGTTATGGGCGATGCCAAGTGCTGCGAAAGAATACAACGCTTATCCGCAAGTACCCCAACGGCACGTAAGTAACTATTTCACGCGTCTAAGGAGATAGCATTTTTCATCGATGCTTCCATAAACAGGTTTGACCGTTTAGCAGACGCGCCACTGGATGAAAACGGCCGTATATCGAAGAAATTCGATATTATTCAACAAGATGGGCTAGCGGGTGTAGGTGAACGAGTGGATCCTGGTGATGTTTACATCAACAAGCAAACTCCCACCAATGCCAACGACAACAGCTTCACTGGACAGGCGGCTTCAGTACCATATAAGAACACCCCCATGACTTACAAGTCACCGGTTGCGGGATACATCGACAAAGTCATGATAAGTGACACCGAAAATGATCAGACTTTAATAAAGGTCCTCATCCGCCAGACACGGAGACCGGAATTGGGAGACAAGTTCTCGTCGAGACACGGGCAGAAAGGTGTATGCGGTCTGATCGTGAATCAGGAAGATATGCCATTCAATGACCAAGGCATCTGTCCAGGTGAGCCCGGAACGGACGCGAAATACCAAGGGAGATATGCTCACCGCGTTTCAGATACAATTATGAACCCACACGGTTTCCCATCGCGGATGACGGTGGGCAAAATGATCGAATTGCTTGCTGGCAAAGTACTCGTCCCTGATAGATCTGTTGATGCCATCGGTTTTGACCTAGAACTCAGGCAGGTGTGCTTAGTGGCAAGTTGCAGTACGGCACTGCTTTCGGCGGGTCCAAGGTCGGCTTCTTTCATACACGGACTAAAAAAAAACACATTGACCTGCCTGTTTAGGTAGAAGATATGAGCAGAATCCTCATCGAGAATGGTTTCAGTTACTCGGGCAAAGATATGCTGACTAGTGGCATCACCGGTGAACCGCTTGAAGCGTATGTATATTTCGGACCCATTTACTACCAGGTGTGCACGTTTTCTTCGCAGACTATGGATGCAGTGCTTGCTGACTGAAGTGTACGCTTTAAGAAACTCAGTTGAGGCGTTTCTTTTTGCCTGATAATGTCATTGCGTACTTATTCTCGTTTTGTCCAGAACACATGGTGATGGACAAAATGCATGCCCGTGCAAGGTAAATTCAAATCTTATACGCCGAGAACGATTTTGATTTCCTCTTTTTATTCTCTTCCTCACAGAGGGCCACGTGCTACGCTTACCCGGCAGCCTACCGAAGGACGATCTCGGGAAGGCGGGCTACGATTGGGTGAGATGGAACGAGATTGCTTAATTGGATATGGAGCTACCCAGCTCTTACTTGAACGTCTCATGATATCTTCCGATAAATTTGAGGTGAACGCGTGTCAACAGTGCGGGTTGATAGGTTACAATGGCTGGTGCACTTATTGCAAAAGCTCAAAACAGATGGCACAGTTGACCATTCCATACGCAGCAAAACTACTTTTCCAAGAGGTATGAACGCTCTATTGCTTAGTGCCTTTTCCTATGCTCATGTCTCTTCTAGCTGATGGCTATGAATGTCGTGCCTCGACTGATACTAGCCGATGCTTGACATGTATTGTATCAATACAATTTTGAATAACACAAATGTATCATTATTCTATAGTTGAATTTTCTTTCTATTCGTCTTGCGTCCATGAATCCTTGAACCTTGAATTTAACCCTATATATGGGGTTACTGCGGAGTTTGAACTTATGTCACTCCCGAGATTCCAGCTTGGACAGACTCCTTCCGAGTGCCTTAGCGGTTTCCGTCTTTGTCTAACCATGAACACCAGAGGATCAGGTAGCGCTACTGCCTTACGTAGGCTCATGACAGAATACAAGCAATTAACTTCAGGAGGTTCGGCGAATTAGAAAGGATTCTGCCATCCATGATGTTGAATGTTGTATTCATAGGCTCTCCGGATGGGATGTTCACGGCAGGTATGTTGTATGGCATTGTAGTATCAGCTGCGAGATCTGTTTCCATTGAAAAGGTCCCATTTCGGAATCGGATTTCTTCACCTGGGAGGCACTCATCTGCGGTCCCAAAGATACGCCGTTTGTGAGCTTTATTCAAGTTGAATAGTTGAGGGGGGTTCTGGTTCATTTCAATTCCTTGTAACTTCTTAGGAGGGTGGTGTGTTTTCAGCGAAGCTGACATTCGCAAGTACAATGCTGGTTCTATGCCTGACCTCATGCTCACCTGCAAGATCCTCGCGCAGCCCTCGGATTATCCGCTTTCGCCGTTCAAGATGAAGTTTGACCCACCTCTTTTCCATCCTAATAGTGAGTCCTCGGACCTTGTGTGTTTTTATCAAGACATTGATCGTATCTTAGTATATCCCGACGGCAACGTCTGTATTTCAATTCTACACACCCCGGGAGATGACCCAACAATGTATGAGCAAGCATCTGAACGCTGGAGTCCTGTGCAAAGTGTCGAGAAAGTTATTCTCAGCGTCATTTCTATGTTGGCAGGTGAGTGCTCATCTCATCAAAATGTCACTAGGACACCGATCATACCCGTTTCAAGAACCAAATCTCGAGAGTGGGGCAAACATCGACTGCTGTAAACTGTACCGGGACAACCGAAAGGAATATGAGAGGATCGTGCGAGAATCCATTAAGGAGCAGCTTGGACTATGAGAAGAGATCGATAAGAATCTCTATTGCAATCCACTGCTTCGCAGCAGCTATTTTTTTGACCTGCCATGTGCGCGCGCTTTCTGTATCACTATAACGACTCATCGAAAACGGTAATTATGACGAGATTTCATTAAGAAATTTATGGACCTATGCTATATACGCCAAAGTATGCTACTGGGCAGATTTAAATACTCTTCCATCAATGGATTGCCCCCAGAAATGCCGTTGCATGTATTCATTGCGGAACATACCGGTAGGGTCAACCTCTTCAAGAACACCGATGAATTTGTCGAACTGTGGATATAGCATACGAAAGTCCTCGGGTCGAAGTCTGTGCGCCTTTGCCCAGTGCGGCTTTCCATTATACCGTGACATTATTTGCTCGAACCCATCAAACAGCCTTCGGTAAGGTACTTTGAATCCATAAGGTCTGGCACAAGGGATGTTTAACACAAGAAAGTAATCAGGTACGGCGGAAATACTCACTTGTGCTGCATAATACCGATCCAGCACGTTTGTTGACCGTTGCTAGGACTCAGCCAAATATCGTCGGGAGCTGAAAAGCGGACCTCGATGGGAAAATGTGGCCTCTCCTTCGGATTAAGAATCTGCTTGCGAAGGTACTCGCGTAGGTCGCGGAGACATGGTTCCGCGTTATCATATGGTATAGCCCATTCTGTAGTGTATTGTAAATACTGTGAAACGAACATGAAATCAATAGAGCGAATATTTAACTTGAAGAATGTGTAACACACCCTGCAGTCAAGATTAAATATACGATAGCTATCGTCGACTCCGACCGTGTCAGAGCTAATTAACCAAGAAGCGAAAAGTGCAGCCCAGATGTTAATAGCCTGGACGTATCTACCCAGGAACAACAGGAACTGCACGGCGTGGTATCCCATGAAGCTGTCCCAAAACCAGCTTCCAGCAGGGTTTTTGGCCTGAGATGTGAAATGAAATAAGTGACGGTAAAACATGTTGGGAATAAACTTCGATCACTGTACCTCCTGAGTGCGATTTGCCCTACTAATGCGCATCGTGTCAGATGCTGGGAACCAAAAGAATCTGGTGTGCTCCGCGGAGTGCACCAGTTGCCCCAAGTTCGCCATCACATCCTCGAATGGTCGAGATTCCTGAACTTCTCTCAAACGGAACGCGGGCTCTACCTCCAGTTCAACGTCCAAAATTAAACCGGTGCTTCCCAGCCCACATATAGAGGCCATAAAAAGATCCGGTCTCTCGTGACGAGAGCAGTGAACGCGAGAGCCGTCGGCGAGCATCAAGGTCAAAGAATGAACATGGGTTGAGATGACGCCATAATGGATACCCGTGCCGTGTGTGGCGGTAGTTACGATCCCGGCGAGTGTTTGATCAGAAATTGAACCAACATTGATCATAGAGAGGTTATGTTGCTGGAGTACGGCATGAAGATCATTGAGAGTAATTCCTGCTTGAGCAATAACGCGTCTCTTCTCGACATCCACCTGGGGATGAGATAGGGTAAGATAAAATCATGCCAAATATAGAAAATTACTCATACCTTTAAGACACGATTGAGTTTTTCGGTACGCAACATGAAATCATTTGTACAGGCAAGATCAGACGGACTGTGGCCTACACCGACAGCACGAACGACCTTACGCTCTCTCCGGGCTAACTCGAGGATGAGTTGACACTGATATTCTGTCTCCGGCTGAAAGACAAGAAGAGGTCTGCAGAAAAAAGTTTTTGCCCAATTACTGAAAGACGCATGAGGGGAGCCAGCTGGAAGCGTTATAGGACGCAGAAATTCGTATAGACTGTGCAGAGGAATACTGTTCAGCTGGGAAGACATGGAAATAAAAAATTTAATAGAGGACCTACTGTTCTTGCCATGGGTTTTATACGCGGAAATGGGTTTTTTGGAATCTTGATGACTACCCACTCGATCTATTTCCTTTTTTGGAATGGCTACGGCAAACGCCGGATCTGACGAAAAACAAGACTGATTTCAATTTTTTTATCTTGGATCAACCCGGAGGTGGCCAAGGTACGCACCCAAGTCCGATAAGCCCACAAGGGCCACGGCAAAACGTGCGATTCGAATTGTCCTTTCCCGTCAAAAAGTCAATCTGAACGTCAGCTTATAGTTGTTGGTTGGCCTCGTAGCATAATCCAAACCCAATCTCCATTTCGTTACCGACAGCATCGACACCTTCGGAGACGAATTGCAATCGCAACAGCATCCTGTAAAGATAGATAGATGGAACGTCATATGGCTTTCCCGCGCATTCTGGAATCTGCTCCGGTTGGTAATTGTCGGCAACTTCCATCGTGCGAAGAGGTGCTCCCCCCTCACCTGTGAAGCGACGTTATGTACGTAGGCAAAAGTATATAATATGGACAGGGGAGTAACTAAAACCACCTAATTGAGAAAATCGAACGTGACCCTATTTACAGTTAGCTATAGTATTTGACTCAGTTCTGGGACAACGCATCTCTCACCTTCCCCACTCTTGGTTGTTGTATAGGAGTATGCCGCGTACTTCTGCGCTATCGAGCTCCAAACCGATCTCAAAATCTGCATGTGAATCAGTACACCAACTCTTCGATCGGCCGAAACTTCTCTCGCCTGTGTAAAACCCACTCCCTTGGCCCGCCAGTGCGTTCTGTTGAAATGCAGGAAGTGAGGACAAATCAACCGTCCATTTGCACAGCTCGGTTGTCTCCCCTTCGTCATTGTACCGCATTATTTTATCAGATTCACTGGTATATAATACAGCAACAAAAGTCGTGTCTTCAAAATACATGTGAGAACGGTTTATGCGGAAGAACGGTTTGGGAATTACAAACCTTGCGCTGACTGTGAATATTTGCTATAGAACCCGGTCAGAGAATGTTACGCTTAGATGAACGTTCGACGATACCAAAACTTCGTGACTAATCGTTGCCTATACTTGGGGTCAGTCAAAGCTTTTGAAATACGGACAGGCACCCACCCTTTTCGTATGATTGCGCCTTTTTGAACCAAGTATTGTAATCTGACTCAGGTCGGTCAGAGATATATCAGGGGGGAAAAAAGCTCGACGAACCTGTTTTCGCAAATGGAATAGCCTGCGTCATTGTTCCTGATATACGCTGGACGCTGTTGCCAATCTATCTGCTCAGCCGGAAGTTTCACCTGCACGCAAATGTAAGACGTGTTGAATCAACTTGGGAAGCTAAATCACCTTCATGATGTAGGAACGAGGAGCAATGACGCTAGATACTAATGGTCGTCGTGCTAGCCCATATCGAGCAGCGCCTCGGAGAGTTGCAGTGTCCGCATCGGCAGGCCTTGCTATTACTTGAATTCTAGTACCAAATTGCTCCTATGAAAGAATCAGACGTTGTAAAATCCTCGGAGAGAAAAAAAATTACCTCTACGCGGTGCTTTAGATATTCACTTCCGGCAAAACCTCCCACCAGAAGCAATGCATCAATTCGTTGGTCGACTCTTCTTAGCTGATCTTCAATCAAAGCGAGTACCTAAAACATACGTCACGGTTCAGTGACATGTAGGTATACATCGCCTCAAAACTCACTTGCTCAATGACAGGGTCGAATCTACCAAGAAATTGTCAGGTCAGTAATGCAAGCAGAAGGATAGACACTTACACTTCTCTGCGCAACAAAGCACCTGGGATCGACAATTGCCCGTCGATTAACCCAACGGAAGGGTCATCTGGGTCCTCGACATTAAAGCAATTGAAATGAAACATGTTTTCTAGAATCCATGTCGTCAGAAGAGCTGGGACGTAAGTACATTGGACTCACCATCATCCTGTACACCGGTATAATTCAACTTGTCTGTCTCACTAAACGAATGCACTAGAGTGTTCCCATGTCAAGAAGTGTATGATGGAATACATCAGAGTTGCACCCACTGAAGTAAGCTAAGGAGGCCGGATCCAGGTGAGCAGGATGATCGGCTAGAAGCTGTAGTCCCCATAGTTAGGACTGGAATACCAGATACTACTAGAAGCATATGTTACCGCTTTCACCAGTTCTCGGAACCGAAGGTCCAAGAACAGACTCCCACAGTTGGCTCCAGTGCGAGCAGCAATTTCCGCGATCTCAAGATTCGCCAATTGACCGATAATCTATTGGTACACCAGAATCTTCAGATACAATGGATCAATCATCTATGAGGGAATCACTTGACCTTATATACTGCGAGATCCACAGTACCACCTCCGGCATCACACACGACAAAATTCTGAGAAGGCTTGAGGTGATGCAAATCTGTAAGGTATGCGCAATGAACAGCGGCCGCTTCGGGCTCGGTGATTATCCTAAGCCGTTCCCGCCACTGTGTATCCCCGGCCCTGGAGCTGTGTACAAGCCCAGCTTGAATGGCAGCTTCTCTCATGATGTCGCATCCTCGGGCGTCCCACGCAGCTGGTACTGTCAACCAGACGTCAGCCGTATCTGGCACGAAATCAAATGTCAGTGTGGCGTGTCCAGAAAATCAAGCTTCCGTGATGCACCAAGGTCAGCTACAGCTCCTATGTCCCGAGTAATTTGCTCTTTTGCGTACTCCCATAAACAGCTAAGAAAATCGATGATGAGGTTTATTGGTCTTTTACCGTACTAGATTTTCGTAAGCATAGATAGTTCCTCTCTGGTGTAAGCGCACTGACCGGTATCTCAGGAAGGCGGGGGTCCACCGCTGCTTCGTCTCGGAGTGCGTGAGGTTCCAGAAATAATTTAAACCATTCACATTTCTGGGAGTACAAAAATGGATAAGGAACGTGTATGGGTATTGTAAGAATAGCGCACCATCGTATTTTGTATAGGACCCGCATTCTTCGCTTCCAAACCCCATGCCATAACTTGTCCATGTTCGTCATAAAGTAAACATGTCGGAATCTGTTAAAAATAGTCCACTACGGGTGAAATTGGAAGTGAAAAATTAACTCGTACCTTTCTGAACGTCTCAAATGAGCCCGGCCAGTTCAAAATTTGCTGCACTTGTCCACCAGCTATCCGTGACGAACCATAAGCCTGTGAGCCAGTTATATGCTAACCCAACGCTCAAGTGCTATCATCTCTCACCACTCCTGAGAATGTAGTACCTAGTTGATGATTATGATAAGGATGAGTGGATTGAAAGATTGAAATGACGCACCGAAATCAATCGAAACGGACATTTTGCCTTCATCTGCAGGCGGAGCGGTATCTGGTCTGAATTGGACAGAAATTGGGGGCATAGATACAGACATAGTGCTTCCTACACCGTGCCCAGGCTGAAAACCAGTTGTCTGCCTCATTACTGGTTCATGACCAGAAATCGTTGGAAAAGGACCTGGTGTTGCTGGCGGTGAACTTGAGCCCACTATCGACATAGGCGGTGGTGAAGGAGTGTGTGCTTGCCATCCTGGATGTTGAGAATGCAGCGGTTGCTGGTCATAAGGGTCGATATGAGCTGCTGGAGGAGGAGAGAGAGATGGTTTCTCTAAAGGGGCAAGCGGGCCGGGCTGCTGGTTGACGAATTGGGTGGTGGGGACTGCCCTGTTACTGTCGTCGTTCTTGCTCGAATCCCTAGACTCGCCACAGCAGCTCATCGTTGCAGAGAGTGACGAAGAGGACGCTGTGCCAACTTTTGAGCTCAACTTCTGGGCGTCAAGTCAAACATTAGACAGCATGCCCTGGTGGCAGTGTCCCGCCGAGCCTACCGGCCCTGTCAACTCACTGCCAGGCAGATATCATGAACCGGCTGGCGACTGCTACAGACATCTGTCTTGCTGCTGCAAGGCACTGGATAGCAGGGTGTTTCGTTCTGGTCTGCCTGTGCAGCTTCAAAGCATGTTCCCAGTTGAGATAAGGTAACGGATGATTTAAATCTGATGATCGACGCTTGGATGTTGAGGTAGCAATAAATAATGATACATATATATCCTCTATCAGTGTGTCCAGTAGATGGAAATAATACCACATATCTATCTGACTATCATTAAGCACCTGGATAAGCAGGTGGTAGCCGTCGTTCGTCTATACTAGTTCCTGGCAGCGCTTGGCCTGTCTAGGCGATGTACGACGTCGCTTCAACTAGACATTAGTCACTAGTGTTCCATGACCACGATTACAAAAAGTAATACGTGGCCCTTTCCAAAGAGTATACCACCATAGTAAGTTACTTCTCAACAGCGTGAACTTCCTCGCGTTCTTCCAGGAAATTTTTCCAAGTTCGATTTCCTACAAGTCAGCCATATCTCGTAAATATCTTGTGAAGAATACGCACGCCTGAGATTCTAATATTATTCAATGTAACCGCCCCAGTTTTATGGCGGTGGTTTACACAAATAGCCTGATATATCATTGGCAGGAGCTCCGAAATCGATTCGGAAACACTGAAAAGCACAGTCAGAACATAGGTGCAAAAACCATAAGACGACATATTTTCCTACCGCCACATCCCGTGGTATGATTTAACCTTGATCTGAGTTGGATGCCTCGATGCCTCAAGTACGTACTGCTCATTCCTGGACATGGGTAAATCACGTATCGTAGGAATATTTGCACATTTAAAGATATGCATAATTCGGCACCCCTCGAACCTGGTCTAGTCTAAGCTAGAGATGAGCGAGTAGACCCATACTTACGCAAAAATCACCCTTTGATTATACATCTATGACGTTCATGAGCCGCATGGAAGCCGCAAAAACATGGAGCAAATCAAACGCCGAATCTCTGGACGGTTCGACTCAGCAAGAAGTATCCTACACTTGGGATTGTCAGTAACTTTGTTTTCGGTAGTAATAAACCATCTTCTCGTACCGCTACTGGAACAAAGCTCTAGACAGATTTAGCTTGACATACAGGAGTGTTCGTGAGAGAGAAAACCACTCTCATCTCACTGGCGTTTGTGCGTGTGTAGAGACTGGAAAGTCGGTTTGGCCTGCAGATATCAAAGCCACCGTCCAGCTCCGTCACCAGCAGGACGGGAAAGCTCCTCCTGATGAACCGAAGCGACATCGACCGTTCACGCGGTAGTGTGAGAGGGCGTATGAAAGAGTCGAGTCAAATTGTCGAGCAGAATTGACTTCTTCAGACTCCGAGGACGCAAAGACACTCCTGCCTGCCGGTACCAATCCAGTGTGGCGAGAACCGAGATATCAAGTAGACGAGAACGATAGCGTTCGGGTGAGCGTCGAACACATGTGTGAAACCCAAAAATGCTGCATGCTTTAGTCATATCAGAACGTTTATGTCGAATTCGATGAATCACGGCCACGAAGTACAAGATGTTCGCAGGGACATCCCGGAAGTTGTGCGTGTGCGAGGCGTAAAACACCTCTAGTATTAGGATAAAGTGTTGCTTTATTCGCTCCAGACTCCAAAGAATTAGACTTGTAAGATTTTTCGCTATAAATTAGGGAAGGCATGCTGAGACCGCTGAAAAGAAGCCGTTGATTAATAGGTGAGAAAGGTGAGGCGGGCACCATACGTACTACTGAATGTCGATCATGAAAATTGATACATACGAAGTATGTCGTATTGTTGCGTCGGGTACTTGATATGGGCATCATACTACATAGGGAAATTAGTCGGCAATGAAAAGTCCTAAGACAGTATAGACGGAGAAATGGCTATCCCGAAACTCGTAGGAAGAAATTGACTATAGTAGGGACCCACCTACTGCAGTCTGCTGATATCTGAGAGGTACAGATCCAGTTGCCATTTGAGGGGTTCGACAGGCCAATTTCTACCTGAAAAAAAGGCCTAAAGGTTCATAATTCATACTTCAGGTCGCTAGACATCCTAGTGAGATTACAGACATACAAGTACAGGTGGAGGTGGACGCCGTTACATGATGATGGTTTCGGTTTGACCTCGGACAGCGATAGTACGCGAGATCAGGATTAGGTAAGCAAAGCGGATTCCCACGCCTCGACATCATCGCCCTGGATTGACTTCACCAGGACCTCACTGCTCCTCATCTCGACTTTCATTGAAAGCTTTTCTCAATGGCCTCTGGCGCAGCCTCAAAGCTGTCCCAGAAACTGTCTGGAGTTGCTGAGTCTTGGGTCAAAGATCCTTTTCGGCCCCACCTCCAACTTTCGACATTCTTACAGTCCTTGTCCACCCATCCAAAATTGACACCTGAAGCAGTCCAAGCGGCTCAAGCATTGAAAAGTAGCAACGTTCAGAAACAAGTATGCTTCTCCCGCGAATGTCTTCGTCCATTGACCTGGGTGTGACTTTCCTTTTCTCAGTATGCTCTCTCGAGCAAGATCTTGAGACCTGCTTCTATGCCCCTGCACTACGATCGCCTCGTGGAGGGATTCCAAAAAAGTGCTCAAGGCATTGGAAGACCATGGTGGAAAATTTTTTTCGGAGTGTGGTAAACCATCGTATGGGTCGTGTATTGAATTTGGATCGTGTTGCTGTATATGGTTCGTCTGATCACGGATTTTCCTTAAGGATTCGTTGGAGCTATGTGCTTGCTCTGCCTACGACGTATCGGGGAGTTGAGCAGCAATCTATTTGTATGTTGAGAAGTTTTTGCTAGATCTGCGCGCGTATTTGATGGAGCAAAGTTCTGAATATGTTTGGAACAACTAAGTATATGTTGACAACTTGACAGCTGAAACAGACTAATATATTTCAAGCAACTTGGCTATAAGATAGTATCAGCGCGGACATAAGTACCATGGTCACAGTATAAGTACGAAAGCCCTTGAGCAACCCGTGTGATGACCTCTGGTCCTTCCGGGGGACTAAACCTGATCGGACGCAAAATTCAGATCTCAAGTGACACTACAGCACTAGCTATCCTCCAGCATCTCACTTTCTCCTTCTCGTGCCTAGGCAGTACAAGAGTCAGCAAAAAATGATGCAAGCAAAAAAGGAGCTACTCACGTTTTCAATCATTTTCCGTCTTTTCTCTCTCGCCTTCCGCTGAGTGTTGACGTACTTGGCCAATGGTGAATCCTCGATCTTTTCTTTCAGGTTGCTTTCCCAGGCATCCACTTCAGCAACTCTCCCCGGAGCCAATTTGACCTGCTTGCGTTTTTGTTCCACCCAGCGCGCGCCTTCTTCGAGGCGTTCAATCAGCGTCTTGATAACACCAACATCTTTCCCCAAATTGGGTATTGACTTGACACTTTTTACTCTCTTCCGCAGAGTGACTGTGATTGGCACGATAATCTCTGGGAATGCAATACTGCCGTGCACGGATTTCGTGGTAAGCCACTCGGAGAGAAGATACGTAACTTCCTCAACAAGGCCTTCTGTATATACACGAGTTTTCAGATATTGTTGCGGGGTTCGGATTTGAACCTCAAAGTCCAACGGCCGAAGTGTTGAGGATTTCGGCCGAGATGACGATGACAGGGATGAAGTAAGGATCGGAAGAAGATAAGGAGAAATTGGGATGTAGACTTGGGTATGTCGGGTCAAATGGAGCAATGAACGAACGACATGAAGGTGGAACGGATACGAGCGACTGTTGGAGATAAGTCTTTGATTTCTATGAGACATCATATTGGCAATTCGCGGAGACAGCATGGACGTACTTGATGGCACCCAAGCTAACCTGGACTAAGGGGTAGATCAGCGGTTTGAGCTCGCTAGGCGTTCCGTTCTCTGCCTCGGCTTGAGCATCACATGCTCGAGCAAGCACGATGGTCCAAAAATCGAGCGAATGAATGTACTGCCAATTGTACACTTGCTTATATGCTTCCTAGAAGTTGAATCAGCTACCGGTAATACCCAGTCGATTAACTCCCTCGTGAACACTGACCTTCGTCTTTACTTTCATACTATTCCGCAAAAGTATGGCCAGCTGTCTGATATAGCCAAATGCATGCTGGTATGATGTAGCTTGATCCAGACAGAAAATTTCGGACGCAGAATTCTTCATGAGATTGATAGAAGGGAGCGTGTATGCAGTCGTTGACTTGGAAGATCGGACCAATGTCAAATAAGTTCCCTAAAGGGCAAGTATTAGAGCGTGCAATTTCAAACAAAGACTTAGATTACCTTCAAGACATGATCCAATATTGACTGGTCGGACGCAGACGCCAGTTTCCGGACTGCAAGAAAGGCTGCTATTCGGACACTATCTTGAGCTGTAGACCATAGCTCCAAGCATTTCTGTAGTCAAACGCGGATGCTGAGCAAGCACTACTAGCAATATCTGATATGAAATTCACCTTCAGATAAAGCTTGACTGCTTTACGGCTGCTGATAATATAAGGTATTATTTTCGTGCTCTCCGTGACAGCGAGCTGAACCATGTCGCTATCAACGAGCTGGGATAGTAGGTGTATTACGTTGTGGAAATAGGATAATATCAATTTCTGTAGAGTCTTGAACTTTTGCGTCTGCGTAGGAGCTTTGCTGCCAGATTAGGAGTAAATTACCAAGAACCAATAAGTCAAGAGTAAAAGACGTACAATTTGCCGTTCGCAAGTGTTTTGTAAGGGACATGGTGTTCAAGAACAACCGGAGTGAACCTTAGTGCAGTAGTTACCAGTTTATTATACACTGCACATTGCGTTAGACATGCAAGACAAAGAGATGGAGAGTGACTGTACCTGACGAGCTGTCTATGCTCCATGCAAGCACTTGCCCTTCTTCATTCATATGAGCTGCCGATCGAAATGCAATTAACAGTTTGCGCAATGCTCGTAAGGAGTGTTGCTGGGAGAGAAAGGATATAAGAGCTGAATTTCAAAAGGAAGAATTCTTCACACCTCGAGAAGAGCTTTTTGCCATTTTCGTAACATCTCTATGGTCAAAGTCGGTAATTGACCACTGCTCATTTCGGAGTTTTCAGCCTCTCCTGCATCGGAGTCCTCTATATCGTCCATCCCTTGTACGTTGTCAGGGTCAAACTCTAGTAGCTCCTTGTCATTTTCTTGTAGGTACTTGTAGAACTCGGGATCCTTCTCAGCCAATTTAGATAGTTCCATTAAATGGTTTTGACCATCGTCTAGGTTGGTGATTATTCAGCAGAGCTTCAGGAAGTGATACCAACTAACATACCATCTAAATCATCCACGGATCCAAAAGAGGCCCCGTCGTCAAAATCTTCTTCATCGTCACCCGACTCCTCGTCCTGGTCCATGTCCATAGCCTAAATAGGGTTGGATTAGTATTCTGCGGGAAGGTATATTAAGCTTACATCGTCGTCTTCATCATCCTCCTCGCTATTATCCATGAAGACACCGCCTAGAACATCATCCACTGTCATTCCTTTTGAACTATGTGATATTTAGGACGTTGAACATATCGAATCTTTAATTTTCCAACGCACCCTTTCTTCGAACTTTCAGCAAAAACTTCGTCGCCGTCGTCTTCATCCTCTGAAGCCTCTACAGCAGCAGGCTTTGCTTGGGATTTTGCGCCCCGGCGACCTTGAACTTTTTTCTTGATCTGCTGGTGCTTTTTCCGGCTTTCTATGGTCTTCTTGAGTTTGCCACTAGAGGCAAATTTTTTCATAGATTTTGTAGCCTTCCCCATGTTGACTTGTAGAAGCTCTAAGACTATAGAGAGGAGTAACGAAAATGTAGCAAAACGATCACGTGGATCTCACAAAACGTCGGTGCCGCCCGGCCCTGGACGCATTTGACCAGCTTTGACCTGGTCAGTGGTCACTTTTCTCAACACTCTTCCTTTTCATCGTTTACTCTGGAGCTCTCTTGGAAACTCGTCAATTGAGGCCCTTTGGGCTACTAATTGCCTTTGTTGATGAATACACAGAACCTTATAGTAATATTGGCTTGCGTTCGGCGGTCTCGTCTGGAATCAAGGAGACAAGATACCTGCTAGTTTGTTCCGCAGGGACTGAGGACTATTCATTGGAATCTTCTCGCCAGGATTCTCAGAATCTGAACCGCCACCATGACTTGTCACTTCCCAGATTCTCCGACACAGGTGTCTAAAGAGGCAATTCGAAAACGATGTTGGCTCAGGTTGTGACATGCAATGCTAGTACATAAGTTAGGGTTTTATCTTATGAATCGTGCTCAGCTCTAAACGGATCCCAGAACAAGAGCCCGTTTCAATGTCGTTATTGCGGCTTCAAGCTCTCAATGCAATGAGTTAGTACTGGATCACGAGTGCCAACAGGCCGCATGCCTTGACATTGATTTTGGGGTATGATTCGTTAGTGCAAGGAAGATCTATCATCTTTGAAGTAGGTACTTACTTCTAGACTTGATTAGCTTGATACTTTATCATCCAAGATGGCCAATCAAACGGCGAAGTCAGTATATCACCACTACATGTTGTGTCGACAGATCTACAGAACTTTAACGCCAGTGATCGTCAAGGTCTATACATACAATAAGCCGTTCCACCAATCCCCTGCAGCGTTTGGGTAGTTCATTTGCCAAGGTCAATGTTCCTCGGAGTAGCCCGTCTCTATTATGGTAGCAGTCGATGGAATCCCGCCCTCGTAAGTATCAATCTAAGATCAGCGTAAGTATGCAAAAAGGTCAAGAACCTCCAGTACTTAGTCACAGCGGCGAAGTTACCCATCTTGGACGTACTGCTAGTCATCGATGGATATGGTATAGTAAGTGAGTAAACCAAGATACAAGAGCTAAGCGAAAACATCATATATGATACAAAGATGAAGTATCAACTCGTCCTTTCGAGAATAATCCCTATTGACCCCATTGGCCCATTCCCATAGCCCCGCCTATATTCATTCCAGGAAGTCCGTTTACGTTGACGTTCATCATATTTTCGCCATCCCAAGAGCCATCCAAACCGAATTGGCTTTGATCTGCCCAGCCCATCGAACCCATGCCAGCATTGAACATCGGTAGTCCGTTCATGGGTGCAAAGTTTCCACCTTGACCCTGAAATCCACCGTCCATACCACCTGCCATACTTGCGCCACCCAAACCGCCACCCATAGTTCCAGCCACTGGACCGCCAACGCCCATGGGCAAGGACATCCCCATCCCACCTCCGATGTTTCCCATGTTGTTGCCCATGCCGGCAGCGTTCATACCACCCATATTGGCGACGTTCATGTTTCCCATTCCATTCATCATAGCAGGCCAATTGCCCATCATTCCATCCATGCCCATAGTATTTCCCATATCCATTCCCAACGCATTCACGCCCATGCGCATACCCATCATTGGCTGTGGTGCGATCATTTGGTTTTGCCCAGGTGTAGGTCTGTGAACAACTTGGCCACCGCCGATGAAGCCTCCGCGAGCTTGGCCACCACCCATTCGAGGACCTAGATTGGGATTTGGTATCCCCATAACTACGCCTCCAGAGCTTCCGCCGGCGCCACCGCCTGAGCCTCCTGCGATTGGAACGCCTGACCCTTGAGCTCCTGGTCGGAAGGGTGATTTGGGTCGTAATGCGTCGATATCCGCGGTCATGGGTACAACTGCCTTCCCACCATTGGCAAGCTCCTTAATACCAGCATCCCACCGCTCACGCTCCCACTTCACGGCCTCGCCACCTTCATCGCCGTCAACAAACATGGTACCTCCAGAACCTTTCTCTCGGTTCAGTTGTTCTTCTTCTAATTGTCCGAGAACTGTGACCCAGCCTCGACGCAGAGAAGACGAAGCACGTCCAAAGATCTCAAGGCGGCGGGTACCGAGGCAAAAGTTCTCGATTAAGGTGTACATCTCAGGAGGCTTGCGCATAGGATCACTTGGATCACCTTCCCAAATAATGACATCCGTATCTAGTAGATAGATAGAATATACCTGATGATCAAGCTATGCCATTTAGCAGCTGAATTACACGTACCGACGTTACAGTGTACGAACCAACTGTCAGTAGAGCGACGAACAGTACCTCGAATCCCAATCAGACAATGTTGTTTTGTCCGTGTCAGCAGGGAAGTAGTGGGAGGATCTGTCTATATGAATCATAAGACACAATAAAACACTAGAAATATAGACCGTACCCCAGGTCCTTTGTTGCTTGTTTTATTGGTCTTGACCCAGACAACATCCTCACATCGTCTATAGCCCCATTTTGCTAGCACTTCTCTGCCCCTTTCCAAACCTTCCCCTGCACCACTGCCAACCCAAAGGAAAACAAAACTAGGGTCAGCAGCTAGCGCGGGTACAGGTAATTCCTGGAGATGGTCCCAGGTGAACGAGGATGAGAATGGTGGGTCCAGTAGAATGACATCGAATTTACACGGAATGAGCGTGTTGAGTTCTGAAAAGGGTAGATAATGAGGAGGCAAAGCATGGTTTGTAACGGATGCTTTCTTCAGATTCAACAGGCGTTGTTGTTTAGGGTACCTGTAGCGAGTACATTAGTCGTTGGATAGTGCTGCAATCTTTAGTACTTACTCTTCAAAACGATGCTCTGGGTCAGCACCGAGGACCCAATTCTGTGGCCATTCTCCACCATCGACATAACGCTGGGAGTAGTCGTTCCTGATGGTCTCCTCCTCGGGAACATAGTTCTTGTATCTGGCGACACGCGCGCGCTTTGCGGGCGGTAAGTCAGGTCTAAGTCTCTGGGCTCGAGATTCCGTAGGAGAGCGCGGAGGAGAAGGTTCTTCCGTTGGAGAAGTTGGTGACGGTAATGGCGACGGAATAAGAGGTAGTCTGATGAGGTCTAGCGGAGGTGGCTGAATATTTTGTAATTGACGACGATGTTGCTGTTGAGATTGCCGAACGCGGGATATGAGAGAAGCATGAGCTGCCAGAAGATCGTTGGCAGAACTTATGACCTCGGTAGTAGTAGTCATAGAGATTCGATACTGCAGCCACGAGCAGAATATGAAGGTAGTATAACTGTACAACCAGCTAGACTATATGTTCATAGGTACCTTGTTCGAAGAGAGCACATATATGAGCTGCTGGGTTCATCGTGTCGCGGATTCGGCCTCCACATTCACTGGAGTCCAGGCGGTTGTTGTCGGTTGTTATGTTCCAAGGCTATCGGCTTCGTTGAAATTCCTGTTTTCTGCGACGTGCGTTTCAAGTCTTCGACCCACCAGAAGTTAAAACCTATAGCTATCTGGAAAAAGTTGAAGTACACAAGAAAATATCTTCGTACTCAGCCATCCTGTAATTCGTCGCAAGCAACAACATATCAGACCTCCCCAAAGGTCTCACAGTCATTCCAAATTCGTAACTGAATGCCCAGCAAGCTGAACCCCAAAATTTCCACTTGCCTCTTCCTGGAACCGCGGACACTCTTGCGTGCGACAGTCCGCCAGCTCTTTAAATTTCGATTTTGCTGGACCTTTTTGAAGAAGTGGCAACTGATAACCTGTAATAACTCTTTCGAATTCCTACATCTGGTACTGGAGTATGCGACATATTTTGATTCTCGGACGACGGATTCACCGGTCCTAATTTCTTAGGTTTTCCCCATGGCTGGCTACATGCATAGAGGCGCCTGTATACGGTTTGGACTGCTATTCTTATCAATTTCGCAGCCCGACACCACCATCGCATATGATACCGGACCCCGGTTTCAAGATATTTCTATTTTCGAGTAGACCACTACCAGGTCTGATATTTAAGACATGCTTTTCTCTGCTTTTCTTCTTCACATGAGCATCGGGCGTTTTTCCGGACCTAGCAATAATATTCCAACTGGTCGGACAGCAACAGATGATTAATGATCGATATAATTGCCAGGAAAATACCGCTGTAGATTTTCTGTGCGATTGGGAGATGGCCGGCTCGAGTGTCAGGGTTGCAGGTTTGCAGAGATCCGACATCAGTATCGACGTCCGCAAGGCTATCCCGATACTTATTTCACACCAAGAAAACTCGCTACGATTTTCAAGATAGGTGAGCTCGCGGTCCCGTGGCATCTCTGACGCGAAATTTCTTCACTTGTGTGGTTGCAGTCGGAATGAGCAAAGGAACTTGTAGAAAATTTGAACGATAGAGGAAAACTCGTTCTCAGATTCCCGACCCTTGAGGAGCCCGTGCTCTTTTCTAGGCAAAATACATGAAACGAATAGTCTGCAAGCGAAAGTATTCATTCAATTGTCAATTTTTTGAGCGTAGCTGGCCATCGTGAGAACTTATGAACGCCGACGCGACTCTTTGTCTGCAACGTCCCTTTGAGCCCTTGTATGAGGTTTTTCGTTTTTTTATCTTCGTTTCTTGCTGATTGACACGTCCTAGACGCGCCTTTTTGCTCTTTGTCAACTTGTCTTTCTTGGTCGAAAAGGATATATATGCCTCCCATTCGGACTCGCCATGCCATCGAAATCATCGAACTTTCTTCCGACGACGAGGACGAGACTCTTGTCATGACTTCTTCCTCCAATTTCTCCGAATCCTCTACACCTTCACTGGATTTGTCTCCGTCACCATTAACTGATTTAGACGCGGAGTCAGACGCCGAAATATCATCATCCCGGAAGACTTCGCACACTCTGTCAGATAGCCACTCTCCATCTTGGGATTGTCCATCAGAGTCTAAACGCGCCCCACAGAAATCTAAATTAACAAAAAAATCACTTATTCCGTCACGAGCTGCTCCGGTTACGATATGTGGCCATGTACTTCAACCCACGGTCGTTTTTGATACTTTTTGGCGTTGGTGTGCCGAACGGAAGTCTATCGACGATCGTCGCCGCGAAGGCCGGCCGCCTCCGTACGTTGCCCTGCTTGTCCTATACGCATTTTTGCGCAAAAACTGACCCGCGTTGTAGATGGACCGACGATCCCATCCTGCAGCAATACCCGTTCACTAATCCATATCGTGTCTTAGATAAGGTGTCTCAATACCTCATTCGGGAGGTCATTGAGAAAGGTTCTCAGGATCCGAAGGAGCTGGTCTTTCGCATCTTGTTGTTTAACACTTTTACGAAGCCAGCGACGTGGGAACTATTGGATGAACATCTTGGCCCCCTCACTTGGAAGACATACGTTCGCGAGAAATATATAGAGGTCCTAGGAAATGCGAAGGATGACGGTGTGACTTTGTACACTGGTTCTTTTCAGAAGACCGGACCTCGCTGGGACAAGGAACTCTACGTCGACCACCTTCAGCTTCTCGAGGTCTTCATGTGCAATGACCTTCCTGGGAAGTTGCAGACATGTGAAAGTATGGCAGACGCTTACGCGCATATTGCCTCGTTTCCTAGTATGGGCAACTTCACTACGTACCAGCTGCTCTTGAATTTGTCCTATTCATCTGTCCTGAATTTCTCTGGTAACGATTTTGTCGTTCCTGGTCTTGGTGCCTCCTCGGGGCTCGTCAAAATGTTCGGCAATAGTATCACTCGTATTGCCGAGGGCAAACGTCGAGAAGTTGAAGTCGGAGTCATTCGCTGGATGACCGAAACTCAAGACTACCATTTCAAGCGCCTGGGTTTGACATTCTCGGGCCTGGGGCCACAGAAACTGCCTATGGACCTTGCTGATGTGGAGCATTCGATCTGCGAGGTCGACAAGTACGCTCGTAAGGCCCATCCCTCTATCAAAGGGAGCAGTGGTAGGACGGAAATGCGACACAAACAGTGGAAGCCTTCAAGTGATCGGTACCAAGCCAAGCCAACCCTTCCCAAGGCTTGGTCTAACCCTGCTAGGAAAGTTGTTCGCCCATGCTCAACTGTTCCCCAATATAAGAAGCGTTATGCTGTGGACTTCATCGCTGAGGATGCGAAAACGGACCAGGGGGTAATATGCCGGGTCCGTTGGTCTGGTTATAAAGCAAAGGACGACACGTGGGAGCCGGTGGAGAATCTTGCACAGGATGCACCGGAAGCTCTTCATGACTATTGGAAACGACGTTACGGTAAACGCTATCGAGGAAAAGCTTGAGGGGTGTTCACCTTTGCTAATTTTCTAGATTTTATGGACGTTGTTCTGGTTCGTTCCCTCGATTCTCGGGTCATGTATCGTCAATCATTTAGCTACTAATCACGCAATACTGAACTTTACCCTGCATATTGACGTACTTATTATATATCTTGCTTGTTACAGTGTATCATATGTGGCAGACCTTTAGAACACAGACGTGACACGCTATCTTTCATTTGTACTTTACCGTTTTACCGATATCAATACAGTACCTATAGTAGCACAGTAGGTCCCAGTCTCCCAGGTTTTCATCTTATCATGTACCTTTTTGCTTTCAATGACTATTGATTTACATAAATTTGAGTCTTCAGTCCAGAAGTTCATTTGAGTTTGATTCATCACCTAGTGCTATATTTGAGGTCGTTGGCCTGTCAGCAGCAACATTTTCTGTCGTACGAAATCCAGATCCGTTAGAAATGGTGCTTTCTTGAATTTCAGCTAACAACAGTGATCGTGACCTCGAAGATCGAGCGGCTCTGATCGAGAGGTCAAAGCAAAGTAAAGCAAAACAATTTTAGCTGGCATTTTTAGTCACATCTGTCTGTGTCTTGCGTATGCTACTGTATCATGCAGCAAAAGAGGATATCTGGAGTTTCCGAAACCCTTGAAATAGTCTGAGTACATGAACTGGAGAGCGTAATTATGAGTACTGCGCGCTTATTGCACGCCTTCGGCTTAAGCGCTTAAGCGCTTAGACCGTTTGTACGCGCAAGTTTTACGTCAGCTTCAGCGCTTATTGTCCGCTAGCGCTTCAGCAGCCAAGTCAACTTTCTCACGGTACTTCCACCTGCTTTCGCTTCGTCATGCCTGCGGTATCGTCCACAGAACAGAACTTTCGTAGTAATCTCTCTCAGTTTGCTTGGGCAAGAGGTGTAACCGATGACTCTCAGAATACCCAACAACAGTCGTCGCAGTCAGGGAATCCGTTTTCGCGTTTCTATAATGCAGTAGCTGGAGATTACATACCCCTGCGATCGAGTGAAAGGTCGAATGAGGAAGAGGCATGGTTTGCGTTGTCGCGATGGGAAAGGTATGCTCTGTGCTTCTTGCGTGTGTATTCTATGTGTGACATCGTTGTAATTATTTGAATCATCGTATAGGTTACTGGGATTTGGAGCATGCCTTATTGGAGCTACAGTCTGCTTCTTCGTCGCGTTCTTGACGATGTTACGGTGCGTCATTTTGCCTAGTTTGCGATACTTGGACATCTAGCTCATTACTTACGTTCCAGGCCGACTAAATTTGCACTATCATTTAGGTTGGTGCACCTAAATAACGTCAGAATCGAATCTCACCGGAGTTTTAACGCTATATTTCCCATAACAGCCTTGGTAGTCTGTTGGTCATGATTGGGTGCGTCTTTTTGTTATCGTGCCCGACGACCTGTGCTGAATTTCCGAGGCATTTGTTAGATTTTCAGTCTTAATAGGGCCGATTAACCACCTCAAGCATCTCGTGTCAAAAGAACGACTGCCGTTCACCTTCATATATCTCTCAAGCCTTGGACTAACGCTGTATTTCTCCCTTGGGGTACGTACAATGCTTAGTGCTTACGATGCTCGTTCAGTGCTGATTCTTCAATCTAGTTACAGTCATTCCTCGGCTCCTTGGTCAGCGGTATAGTACAAGTGCATTGCTATTCAAGGCTTATTACCCTTCTCCAGCTAACTTCCTTCACACTAGATTGTGGCGCTAGTAGCATACGTGCTCGCATATTTCCCTGGAGGAACGCAGACATTACGAATGGGCGGATCGCTGGCTTTGCGCGGCGCTGGAAGCCTTCTTCCTAGATAATTTCCGAGATGAAAAAAATGCCATTGTGTACAATACAAGGATCGGATCATAGGCTTATATATTGCTACAGCTCGCGACCGGCGAGTACATATACAGAACTACTGTGAGATTTCATCTGGCATTTCATTAGTATCGTGCAATCCCGCGCTATCTCTTAGTCTCCGACACATAATCTCCACGTACGCCTGGTTAGCGCGCCAGTCATCTTCGAGTGGGTTCTGGTCCTAGGGAGCAGGTGGCAGTCAGCAAGCATCCCAGACGGTGGCTCTTATTACTTACGAAAACAAGCGATTGAAGCCGCTCCAGTGCGGGCATAAGCTTTTTACCTACCTCTAGGCGGAATGTCTGAGGGTCCGGTGTAGACAGGAATTTCATGGCCGACGAGTTAGCCGCATTCAGCTGGGGAGTCTTTATATGCTGCCCCTCAGCATAGTATAATAGATGCCGCCAGAGCAAAAGCAATAGCATCTCAACAGTGTCTGAACGTAAATTTTCAACTAAGCAACGTTTCCAGCAGGAGACTGAGAAAATTGAGACGTACTAATAATCATTTTGGCGTCTCCTTGAGCTTCACCCCTCACTCGTTCAAGCTCGCGACAAACAAGATTGCGCTTCTGCCCAATTTCAAGGTCTCGAATGAATTCAATATCAGTGTCACCCACGATCTGGAAAGAAGGTAAGCTAGAAGAAATGAATGTAGAATGTGCGCCCGCACCTCGTGGATGTTTTCCACTGCAATATGTTCCTTTGCACCCAGCTCTGCAGAGATATCAGAGATTTGCTTGAGTGTGCCTGCCAAATCATCGCCAAGTGTTGGCATTGAGGCTATAATTGGCAAATCAGTGGCTGAATAGATTTCTGGGTCATTCCAACGCACCGAAGAAATGAGAGCCTCTTTCGTCGTACCGCGATGTTGTCGGGATAGGGGATAATACAAGATCAATTTCTGGCTCTTTTATACGGCGTCAGGAGAGGGAGTTGCATAAAAATAAGCAGTAGTATTACCAGTGAAGTCGCTGATAGCACCAGTATATGCTACGAAAGCCTTGCGTAGGAGTCTTTCTTTTTTGCGGACATTGATATCAAATTTAGTTTCGGGACCGAATCCTGAAATAAGCAAACTGGTTCAGCAAAAAAGGGGAAAAAGAAATCATAGATGCAGTAAGTGTCGCACCGGAAGCAAGAACGCTTGCATTGAGTATTTCGCCATCTGTTTGCGGCCTCACTGATTCTGTCCACGACCCATTGCCCAAACACCTTGCAGCAAGTCCAAGTATGGCTGAATTTATTGCACCAAACCCGGAATGGGTAGATGCCTTTAAACAGAGATGAGTAAGACTTCACGAAGGATATATTTCGACATACCAGCTCAGACCGAGGTACTAATGGTAGAACTTGCGCACAGAGAGTCACAAGTAGATGTACTTCGTCTAACAGAGCCAATGACATGTCACTGGTCTCGTTCTTCAACAGAATCACGATCGTCGCGCTATGCCGTGTTAGGAAGTCCAAAACCTGAAGAACATATGAATAAGACCTTTTGATACTGAAAGTGACGAACCTGGTTTGATGCGGTAGCGTGCTTAGCACCAAGAGTAGCTAACATAGCATTGACTAATTGAAGACTGGGCATGAATAATTGGTGATACCGCTGTATTGCGGAGGGGAGGAAGGTATCATGATCTATCAACACTCGTATTTGTAAAAATGCACACAAAAAACAATATCAACTAACGCACCTACGAAAGATGAATCGGCTTCTGGTCTTGCATCCAAATAGTCACATTGAGCCAAAGACGAAATAAGCCGTGCTTCAAGTAGGCGCTCAGCCCCTAACCGAGTCTGAGCTATACGAATGAAGAACGACATCTTGGATTCGTATACATAGAGCGGATTGAGATCCTCTGTACTAAGAATGAGATACATACTTGAATGACAGTAACAAACGCCTACCTGGGTCGGGTTTTAGAACTGACTGTAGAAGGTAGTCCGACTCTTTTATCCCTTGGACGAAATTTGATAATATCCCGTGGCGAACAAGGTATGTGAGCACAGAGTGCTGCTTCTCCAAAGCTGACAACTGTATTAAAGAATCCAGAAGCATGAACGCGACAGTTCGCCAGACCTCGGTGCCATCGATAGCATCTCGGGATATTGTTACGACAAGACGCTCCAGACCAGACTTTAGCAATGTTAGACTGTTGACCTGTAATTGAGGCGAGACCACGAGCGAAGATCCTGCTTGACTAAGGGGGACAAGGGAAAGAGATTCGCTGAAAGGACTATCTTCTCGCACGGAAGAACGCATGAGAGAAACAGCCATCCCTTCGTCTTTCGAGGACGCGGAGACATCTTTTGGAGAGGATATAAGATTGACGTAGTTGATCAATGCTGCATACAAATTGCCTCGGACCAACTCCACGCGAGTGTTGCCGATAATGGACTCCAGAACACTCCGTAAAATGGCATAAAGACGCTCTGCAGGGAGCAAGTTAGAGTCAGGATCTCCGCCGGCAGACTGGAGTATTATTTGATGCCTTCTGTCTTCCCGCAACTTGGTGATAGAAGATAGGATGACTTCGGAAAGGAGAACAGCAGTCGAGTCATGAATGTCGTTTGAGTTGATGATGGGAGGAAGCACATGTAGTATATCGAATAGCATGTTCTCTCGGTGGTCATGCGGCAAACGATCAAAGCATTTTGTAAGAGTTGTGTCGAGAATTCGTCGCCATGCCTCAAATGCAGTACTCGTGGCATGAACTACCTGACGTCGGTGATTTTCAACAGCGCAGCTCTCCAAGATATATGAAGTTTCCGCGTCAAGTTGTTGGGCTTGGACAGGTGTCACAATGTTGTTCTGAGCGAAGAGCGCTCGTCTTGCCGTTGAAAGGAGTGACAGCAGCACTGACCTGTCAATGATTTCACATCCTGAAGCATCTTTGCGCACACACGAATGCAAATCGACTTGAGCCAAGAGCTGAAGCTCAAAAGGTTGAACTTGCAGCGAATCAGACCATTCAAAGATCAGTGATTGTACGAACTCGATGATCCGTATATGAGATTGGCCGACTTCACGGAATGGTCGGAAGGCTTCGTCTTCCCAAGAAAGTGGCTCTTCAAGCGTCGACTCGTTGCCAAAAAGAACGTCAAGAAGTTCAGATATCCCTCTGTGGTGGCCTTTGTTCGTCAGGACATGTAACTCTAGCGCGACAAGATCAAAAATCCAAGATCTGAGACGGAGGAAAGAGCTCAACGTAGGCACAGTCGTGGTCACTCGAGATCCATCGTCATAGAGGACCTCTATCATTGACTCCTGGATCATCTCCGGCACTTGAGAAGGAATAGCGGCCAAATGGCGAGCAAAGAAATCTTCGCGAGTGCGAAGATACCTCATCACAAATGCCGATGTTCGTGGATGAACACACAACTGATATATGACATGGTAACAACGCTCAGCGAAAGCAGGTAGAGTGGCAAAGAGGGGAGGAGACTGAACATCGTGGCGTTGCTTTCCTTTGCCCTTGAGAGTTGGAATACCCGTATTGAGGAGCTCAAGTATGGCGTGTATACAAGCCTCGCGAGCGCCTAGAGCGTGGGGATCTTGGATGCCTTGCTCAGAGTTCGTCCCACCAAACAGCAAATAGTGGGCGATATTGGGATACGGCCGATTGATTTGCGTGTTTTGAATGAAGAGATCAAGAGCAGCAGCTTTGGTGGCTTGCTCCAAGGAGGCCGGAACATCTTCAATATCGGGTGCACCAGCGCCTGTCGTCTGCTCAGCTGTCGACTCTGCGACTAAGACATCATCAGATGATTCTGCCCCTAAAATTTGCAGATAGCCCGCGAGTATACGGTCAGAGTCGTCGCTCCGTTCAATGAGGGTGGCAAGATTGGAGAAAGCGCTCGATCCTGACAAAACGGTAAGAATTTTTACCGAAAGGAAGACTACCTCATAGTGATTAGGGTAGGCTACGTATGCTGCGAGCGCGGGCACGAATTGAGGAGTGAACGACAGAGCTTGATCGAACTTCATGAAATCCGACCGCGAAGGGACATCACCGATCAACGGGCCGCTGTCGAATTCGGAAATAAGTGGGACCAGTACGTCCAGAAAGATATCCTGAATCTCYAGCAAACGRTGAACGATTCTCARCACACGAGTGATRGTGCTTTCAAAGAAGGGTTCCTCTTCTGCGAAGCCTTTCTCAAATCCACCCAATCCCTCAACGATATAAGAGAGGATCGACGCTTGGAGATCAGAGTTGGTCAACAAGCGCTTCGTTACTTCATAACCAGGATGAACCAAAAACGGAGCAATGGAGCTGGCCTTTAGTGAATTTTCCTCGGCAGCGACGAGTAGAGACTCCAGATTATAGCTGGCCAAGACTCTTTCAATGAACGCTAAGCAAAAATCGTTCATTTGCCAACGTTCCGATGGTCGAAGATATTCTCGTAGAGATATTTTCAGGAACACATTATCAATGACAAATGTGACGAAAGGACCGATACCAGACAACCTGTATGGCTGTCCTAATGTTTCTGGGATGGTATTGACGGGGCCAGAATCTGTGACTCGATCCTTCAGTGGAATGCGTTTTGGAGTGTGAATCAATGTACTGAGAAGTTTTAAAAATGGGATGGTTGCCGGGTACAGGCCGTGGACAGCTTCAATCTCCTCCAACTCGACTTCGACGCCTTTGACAGAACGAAAGGCCGTTCCGAAACCAACATTATTGGATGCAGCGCGTACATTGATGACTTCCAACCGTTCCATTAACGTCCAAACTGCGCGACAGATCTCCACGCCAGGAACACCAGCACCCGGTTGACAGAAGGCAGCGAGTGTCTCGAAAATCACACCTTTCAGTTCCAAAGGAACGCTGAGAGGAATCAGAGATACAAGCGTCGGGATTGCGCGGAAGTGCGCATGTCCTGCAATTGCAACACGGACAGCAACAGAGTGGGTCACAACGGTAGATAGAAGTCGAAGGAAAGATTGTGCCAATAAAACATCTCTGGCACCAATGTGTATATTATGTGGATGCGCCTGGGCGAGAGATGAGCCTCCGAGTGTTCCGTGTCCAGCCCCGGTATTGGAAGCTGGATTGCGTGCAGCGGGTCCTGCAGCCCATGAATCAAGCAGACCAAAGATGATGTCCCATGAAACAGATGCGCCGCCTCCAGAGGGAAGGCTGCTCCCAGGTATTACCTCTCCGTTCCCTCTCGCCATGAAGTTGTACGCCAACTCGCTACACTGTTGCCCTGTTGCAAGACCAGCCAGCATGTCATATAAAGCCATCGACAAGGTAGTATTGTGTGAGGGAGTGGACCATATCGCCCACTGTAAAAATGCAGGTAAACGTCCGGCCGAAGACTCCAAGAATTCCAGATAGGTATTCCGCGTCAGCTCTACTTGGGAGCCAGATCCCCAGAACTGGAGTGCTGACTCGGGCGGAAGACACGAATACAGCAGTCCAATGAAAGAGTATAGCATGGCAATATCGTTTCGCGGAGGTGGAGTAGGTTTGTCGGGTTCGTGAACTACGCTCGCACCAAACCGAGAAGCAGGCCTAGCTCGATCTGTACGTGAGCTAGCGTGGACCAGGTCTTCTTGTCGTTGTTTAATCTTTCGGAGCTCTGAAGAGGCATGGGTGATCAAAGACCGCACTAAAATCTCGAATGAAGTCAAGACAGAAGCTCTGAAATCATCCGCGGGAATTTCTCGTTGTTCCTGCTGCTCTGGTGAAAGGGAGAGGGTGCTCAAGAGCGATGGAGAAGAGGCTAAAGAACCTTTTCGTTGGAACTGGAGGACGGCTAAAGAGAGATACGTGAATGCATCTCCTTGGACGGCATTCCATATCTGAACTTCTAATTCCTCTGTACGGAAGCCTTCACGATTTTCAAGTCCGGGATTCCGATGACGGTGCTCCGTCAGAAACAACGTCCATTTTAAGAGAATTGTAGCCTTCAGACCAGGCTCTTTCCACTCGGTCGAAGGTGCTAGCTTCTTGGACATAAACGAAAGCGTTGCTTTGTCATTGGCAAGTAGAGTTCGTGTCCGTGCACCGGATGTATCGGGGTTAACAGGGTCAAAGACAGCAAGGACTGTACAAAGCATGTAATACGACATGCTGTGGTTGGGATTTGAGAAGAGCCACTCTACTAGAACCTTGACTTCGTTGGGAGAGACGAGTCCTAGTCGAGCAATTAAGTAAAGGCACGTCGCGAGATATCTCCGCTCATACTTGAGCGAGTCGTAACGTCCGTTCAAAATGTCGTAACCTAAGGAGGGTGTTCCTAGAGCGACGTTTTAGAATACAGATTTCAGTGAAAAGGATCTAGAGACGCACCCTGGGGAGGAACAACCGTGAAACTTTTTGCATTCTTCCTGGCAGCATCTGCACGCATGAGCACGCTATTCAGGTTTTCTATCTCTTTGAATAGCCTATATGCCAAAGGTATCTCCCTGCCTCCTGGTGCTGATTCTGGAGTCGCAAGTTCGAGACGAACGTATCTTTCGAGATGTTGGTACATCATGGGAGCATCTGCTGCCTCTGCAGCTTCTGCAGCTTCAAGTAAATAGCGCAGACAGTCAACCAAGTGACGCCGCCTAGTGTGAAATTCAGCTATGGCCAGTTCCAGACAGCTGACAGGCCCGGTATTTGGATTTTCCGCCATAACAGAGTGAAGTATCCCAGCGACATATCTCTCGGAGTACTCCAGCTGTTGGGAGAGAAATATGACTTGACGAGCGAATTCCGAGTTCACGGCAACTTGCTTGCCATTGATGACTGTTTTACCTATCGAGGGTGTCAGAATCTGTGGGTCTGTGAGTGATGTACCACATACCAGATTCAATTTCTCTCTGCTGCTGTGGATCTCTGGCACCAACATCAAAGACTTTCAATAGACGCGATTTATGAAGCATGAGTTCATCGAAAAGTTCTTGCTCGCCATGCTGCAAACCACGATCACCCAAAGCATTCAAGAGAATCGACCGTAGACGAGCTATCGTCTCCATTTTCCTCCCACCCCCTTACTTCGTCGTCGACAGCAGAAATAGAGAAGTTGAACGAGGAGTTCAACGGACTTGTCAAGTGAAACGCGTGAGCGCGTATGAAGAGTAAACAGGAGGCAAATAAAAAACGAAACGGACCAAATGGCGTATTATGTAATCATTCAAACCGAACCGAGCCAAATCAAATCTAAAAGTTGTAATAATGAAATTGCCTCGAGCTCTCTGCTAGTACCTGCTAGTCCTTGATTATAACATGGCGTATATCACTGCATATCACCCAGACATCAGCTAGGGCAAATCCGGAGGCACCTCTGCAGCTGCAAAGCAGTGTCTGGATAGCCTCCATGATCATTCTAAGGTGATTGATCTGACCTATTGCAGGGCATCGGTGAACCGAAACTCGAAAGGCGCTCGAACTTGTCCCTTCAATCCTGGAACGCCCGGCTCATAAAATCAACTTTTTTTCGTTAGTGGGGGACTTCTTCTTGTTCGCCAACATTCCTTAACCTAGACGCTCCTTTTATTTCATTCCTTCCTTCATGTCCGACACCATTATTGTTGACGATCAAGATGCCAGCATTTCTTATACCGGTCTTTGGGCACTCGGCGGGGAAGAATCTGATTATAGCCAGACGGCGTATTCCTCTAATGCAACTGGCGCAACAATGACCTTTAATTTTTCAGGTATTTAAATTAAACATATTTCGCTGCAGTGGGACTGTATTGACCTGGTGGTTTGACATAGGTACTTCTCTGGCTGCGGTTGGGAATTATGCCAGCGGGGGGTCATGTAACGCCACCTTTTCCATCGATGGAACCACATCAAATTTTACCTCCCCTCGTGTTAATACCACTCAGCATCAACAGACTCTATGGACTTCACCAACACTCACTGATGGGTCGCACACCTTCGTTTACACTGTTGATTCATGCGAAAACTCTGGATCCTATGTTTGGTTTGACTATCTATTGTACAATTCTTCAACAACATCCAATGGAGTGACATACTTCTTCGACGATCGAGATCCACAATTACAATATTCTGGTTCTTGGAACGCGACCGGAAGTGAAGGCGACTTCAGACTCACGAGACAAGGTGGAGGGAAAGGGAGTTCTTTTCAATTTGCGTTTACAGGTGAATTTTCTATGTCTCCTTTTTGTCCCCTCCTTCTAATTCGATTTCATCAGGTACATCAGTACAAGTCTACGGACGACTTGATAATGGCACCGGTGGATTGACTCAGGCTTCTTTTTCGGTGGACGGAGCTGCCGCAGTTACTTTTGCCTCTGCACCACCAAGTACTTTGACACAAAACAAACAGCTCTTCTCATCACGGTCGCTCTCTCCCGGACAACATACTCTTACTGCCACCTCCACTTCTGATGTTCCACTTTGGATAGATTATGTTCTTGTGCGGTCCGCAGGATTACTCCCAAATGCCACCACACCCACGACAAGTAGTTCAGGCAAAACTTTCCCTGTGGGTCCAGTGGTGGGCTCCATTGTAGGCGGCATCGTCTTCATTGCGGCAATAGCTGTAGCAATCTTCTTCTATTGCCGTCGTCGAAAGACACGAACTCCTGTGAGTCGCCTGTCTGTTCGGAAGAGCAACCATAATCTCGACTCCGACCCGTTCCGTGCTGCAAAAGGTATGTAACTCTGCTCTCAAAAGATGTCTGATGACTCACTTGTGTCGATATCAGTAGTGATATCCACGACGTACCAATCCGATGCCGCGTCAGCAGCGGACAGCGGCATAGAGCTTTCATCACCATACCGGAGACTGCCATACACAGACAGCTCTACGTCCTACAGTATGACTGACTCTCCCGGGCACAGCACTATAGGCTTGCCCTATGAAGTACCTGTCACTCACGCAGCACCAGACAGCTATTTGGAATACCCAGTTATGCCTATATCCCGCGAAAACACCTACATCTCCTCTGCTCCAACCTCCCGATCCCGATCCCTAAGGCATCGTTCCTACTTATCAGATAGCTCTGTTACACAGTCTGCTGGTCCCTCTCTTATTTTCAGCCCTGGTCCTTCAACTCATTTTGAGTCTCATGTCACCGCTGACACGTCACGGTCATCATCCGCGGGACGCTCGGATTCAACGGTGACTCGAGTGCGCCGGGCAACTCTGAGCAACCCTGACGAAGATGACAACTTGTCAGTAGCGGAGCTCAAGCGGCGTCAGCAGCAGCTTGTAGTTTTATCCGTTGACGGGATGAGCACTACATCCCATTCGACCCACCGTCCATTGGTGCATATGGACAGTGGTCTCCGTCTCAACCAGTCGTTTAACGGGGCATATGAAGATCCTGATCTACCACCTGAATTGCCACCGATGTATACTCGCGAATGATACCTTCCTTGCATCCCTCTTTGCTTTCACGATTCTACTATGGACTCTGGCTGGCTGGAATTACTGTACTATTGCGATGTAAATTTTTGTCGTACATACCTACACACTCTCACTAACTAGTATCTGATTTTTTGCTAAATCTGTTGCGAGCTGAGAATTTCTTGAATATTTCTTGGGTGTTTGTTGGCTGCTTTGACCGCTAGCTTAGGCCACGTTCTTGCCACGTGATGAGTCCAAGATAGTCAGTCTCCCGCCGCCACTTTGGCGATATAACGGTGGGCAGGGCCGGCTAGCGGCAAGGCTCGCTACTTCCTACTCTGAACAAACAGCAAGATTTTCGAGATGTGAACCTTACTGACACTTTTTGTAATATCTTTTAATCGCTTTCTATATCCCACCGTCTAACTGTTCTGTAAGTATGTCATTGACAGTATGTACCCAGGCGCCAGCCGCGCCCCAGCCTGCGGCCGGCCGCTTTTGGCGCTCGTGGTTTGCTACTTAGTACTATGTAATATATTACATTAGGCAATGAAGATGACGTGAAACAGCCATCAAAAAGAGAGAGACTGAGAAAAGGAGGGGGACAGCGTTTTCTGTTTTAAACGACCTTTTGACAACAGGAGAGGCAACTTTTCCAGCCGTAGTTTTCACCGAGAGGGCAATGACAGTGATAATAACAAGTGGCAGACTTCATAGTAAGAGCGAACACGTCGAGGGAGGTCAGCGGAAGGAAAAAAG